>PVLA01009509.1:0-74163 GCA_004027455.1 Hydrochoerus hydrochaeris | reverse complement strand
GCTACCCTTTTGCCATGCTCGTACCATAGCCCACTCCTACTGTGAGCATATGGGCATTGCAAAGTTATCCTGTGGAAATATTCGTATCAATGCTATCTATGGACTCTTCGTGGTCTCCCTGTTTCTTCTGAATCTTGTCCTTATCGCCACCTCCTATGTGCACATTCTTTGTGCTGTCTCCCACCTCCCATCACAGGATGCCCGGGGAAAAGCCTCAGCACATGTGGCTCTCACATTGCTGTTCACTGTGTTTTCTATATCCTGTCAGTCTTCTCCTTCCTCACGCATCAATTTGGACACAGCATCCCGCACTACCTTCACATTCTTGTTGCAAACCTCTACTTGATTATTCTGCCTGTACTTAACCCCATCATTTATGGAGTGAGGACCAAACAGATAGAGTGCTCAGTGTGATTAATAAAATATAAGATGCTCATATTCTGTTTCTAAGAATGTTTATTCTTCTAGGAAGACACATATGTGCTTACTTAAAGAATATATTCTATTCCTTTGCCTTCTTCCTGCCATGTTGCAATTCTAGTCATTGTTTCTAAACAACCAGATGGGAAGTAGATTGATGGATTCAGAAACCTGCAAAGAAATATCATTTTATTCAGATTTCAAAGACTCTTGGACTATCATCCTGGAAGGGAGTGAAGTAGTGGCCCTTTAATGACATGCAAAGAGCCCCTGTAGTTGCTTTTCTGGTGGAAGAACATGTTATACTGGGTTTCTTGTGCCCTTTGGTTAGACACATGTAAGACTGGCAATTTTTTTACTTTATTTATTTATTTTTTTATCTTTTTGAGGCAGGTTTTTGCTATGCAGTTTAGGCTAGACTTATGTTCACTTTATAAACCAGGCTGGTCTTTAACTTTCAAGGATCCTCCTGTTTCTGCCTCCCTAGTGCTGGGATTAGAGCGGTGTGCCACTAAACCCAACTAACACTGGCAATTTAAGCCTAAGCATTTCTTCTTTAATATCTTGCTTTACTTATGTGTGCCAAAAAATATTTGATTACCCTCATAATTTATACTTTTTTTTTAATCCATCGTATGTCTTGAAACCTTCTGAGTTTTGAGGGTAGATCAAAACACCAAATTAGCACAGGAATCTGGGTCTGTAGAGATTGCATTTTGTAGTTCTGTTAAATGATGTTTTTGGGTTCAAAACATCATTGCCAAATATTCAGCTTGAAGTAAAATCACCTTCCAAATATAGAAATTTTAGTACATATAATGATAGTCAAAATCAACACATTTTCAATACTATTTCTCAACAGTGGTAAATACTAAATACCAACAGTGGTACACCACAGATTGACCCTCTGCATTCCATAGCATATGTGTAAGTTATATATGTGCAGTATTTTGGTCTAGGTCTATACATGTCTATACTGGACTTTGTCTATCACTTTATCCACTTTTATTTGTCAATCCATATTTGATTCTAAAATTCTCTATGCAAATTTCAATGCCCTGTATGTTGGACACATGATACATCTCTAGTTCTCCCCCAAAAGGTAAATCTAAAAATGCAGAATAAGCTATAAGCAGCCACTTTTCATAAGAGACAGAGAAATGATTTGTAAATGATTTATCAGTAAAATTCAAAAGACTAAGCAAAAAATATTTTATTTAATTAAACTTACATCACTTTATATTGTTTACTAAGTTAATATTTCAATCTAAAAAAGAAACAAACTAAAAATATAATGAATATCTTTATTCCTGAAAATAAGCATGAACAACCCTAACTATACACTAAGTTCAGAGATCACACAACATTAATGCTGAAATCTTCTTTAACACTGTCCAAACAGCTTTTCTTTTATTTCCCTAAAGGTGAATTTTAGTTTTTGTAATATTTGAGTAAAGTGTTTAATTTTACAATGATCCATGCCATTTTGCTAGGTTATTTGTAAATAATTTACACATATCAAAATAATGTCAATTTAATATAATTAATTTCATTTATATATTCATTTGCTGTGGAGAAGCATCACAATCAGCACATTGTTAATTAGAAAGTGAGCTGTATATCTTCACAGCATATTTTATGTTTTATAGTAATGTAGTAAAGTTTTATTCTTTGAAGTATAATTATTAGATGACAGGATTATCATCCAAGAAAATATGCTTTCTTGATCTCTATTTTTTGATTCACCACTTTTTAAATTTTATATTTTCTAATGACTTTTCATTGAAATTTATAGTTTGTTTATTTTATTTAGCTGCCATTTCCAAATTCCCTTCATTTCTACTGTTCTATATTTTATACCTTTTCTATACAGTATTATTACTATTTTATTTTCCTATTTCACTTTTTCTTTTCCATTGAGACTAATTTCCTATTGCTCTATGTTGAACAAAACCAAAATGTTAGATGCTGTATATTTTTTGGTTTTAAAAAATTTATTCTATTAGTGTATGTTTGAAATACTTAACAGTTATTTTTTGGAGGGCTCATTCAGGCATATAAGCTATCCTTATCATTTTTAATACTTTTATCCCTCCTCTACACTTTCTCCTTCCCCTGATCAGCTTCCCAATATCAAAGTTTCCATCTTTTTGATTCCTGTCATCTCTTTATTTTACTTCTTTGTTTGTTTCTGTAATAGGTTTCTCATTTAGTACTTCATTTTCTGTATATGACTTATTTCTGTTAATACTATGGTAACCAGATCATTCATTTTCCTTAAAATGATATAAATTGATTCTTCCTGATGGTTGAGTAATACTCCAAAGTAGATCCAAAAGTAAGAATCACATAATCATTTCCATAGATGCAGAAAAAGTCTGTGATAAGATCCAACACCCATTCATGATAAGAACCTTACAGAGAATTGGAATAGATGGTCTCTATCTCAGCATGATAAAGGCCATCTATGACAAACCAACAGCCATCATCATATTAAGTGGCCAAAACCTGAAAGCCTTTACCTTAAAATCAGGCACAAGACAAGGATGTCCATTATCACCACTCCTATTCAATATAGTACTAGAAATACTAGCCAGAGCAATTAGACAAGAGAGAGAAATAAAAGAAGTAAAGATAGGAAATGAGTAAGTTAAACTGTCATTATTTGCAGATGACATGATACTCTACATAGAAGACCACCAAAACTCCATTGAAAGACTCCTAGATATAATAAATAAATTCAACAATGTAGCTGGATACAAAGTTAATACTAAAAATTCAATAGTATTTATATACACTAACAACAAAATCACGGAGAGAGAAATAAGAGAAGCCACACCCTTAACACTAGCATCCAAAAAAATACTTAGGAATTAATCTAATGAAAGATGTAAAAGAGCTATACAAGAAAATTATAATATCCTGAAAAAAGTAATTGAAGAGGACCTCAGAAAATGGAAAGAATCTCTTGTTCATGGATAGGAAGAATAAATATTGTGAAAATGGCCATTCTCCCAAAATTGTTATACACAGTCAATGCAATCTCAATGAAAATACCACTAACATACCTCATAGATCTAGAGAAATCACTTCTAAAATTCATCTGTAACCAGAAGTGACCTAGAATAGCAAAGGCAATTCTAAGCAGCAAAGACAAGGCAGGAGGCATCACAATCCCTGACTTGAAGCTATACTACAAAGTTATTGTAATAAAATCAACATGGTACTGGGGTAAAAACAGACCTGAAGATCAATGGAATAGACTAGAAGATACAACCACAAGTACAAACACACTCAACTACTTTATCTTTGATATATATCTTTATCTTTGATATATATATCTTTGAATATATTTGCCAAATATATTCAATGGAAGAATGATAGTCTCTTTAATAAATGGTGCTGGAAAAACTGATTTTCCACGTGCCAAAAAACAAAACTAGACCCATGCCTATCACCATGTACTAAACTAAAATCTAAATGGATAAAGATCTAAATATTAAAACAGATACACAAAATCTGTTGGAAGATAAAGTAAGTAAAAATCTTGAAGACATAGGGATAGATAGAGAATTCATGAACAAGAACCAAACTGCAAGGGAAATACATTCCAGAATCAGTAACTGGGATCACATCTTATTAAAGCATTTCTGCATGTTGAAAGAAATCACTAGCATAGTGAAAAGAAAATCCATAAACTGGGAAAAAAAACCTCAGTGAACTGTCCCTCAGACAAAGGACTTCTGTCTAGAACTTATAAAGAATTTTAAAAAATCACACTCCCGAAATTCAAAGACCCAATCCAAAAATGGGCATCCAAGATGAACACACAGTTCTCAGATGAAGAAATATGAATGGCAAATAAATACATAAAAATGTTCATCATCATTGGTCATTACAGAAATGCAAATTAAAACCACACTGAGATTCCATCTCACTTCAGAAAGAATGGCCAGGATCAAGAAAACTACCTACAACAAATGCTGGAGAGGTTGTGGGCAAAAAGGAACTCTTCTGCACTGTTGGTGGAAGCGTAGACCTGTGCAACCACTGTGGAAGTCAGTCTGGAGATTCCTCAAAAAGCTGGGATTGGAAGTCCCATTTCACCCAGCTATTGCACTCCTAGGCATATTCCCAGAAGAACTGAAAACATCATACCACAGTGATATATGTGCATTCATGTTTATAGCAGCATAATTTGTAATAGCCAGATCTTGGAAATAACGTAAGCACCCATCAACTGAGGAATGGATAAAAAAAGTGTGGTACTTTTATACAATGGAGTACTACTCAGCTGTAAAGAATGATCACATTGAGATATTTATAAATAAATGGATGCAACTTGAGACCATACTTATAAGTGAAATAAATCAAACTCTCATGTATTAATACCATATAGTCTCCCTAGTGTAAGAAATGGTAAGAATGCATAAGATTCTATGGTAATCATGGTTCCCCATTATATTGCTTTGAAGCCTCTTAATGTTTTCATTCATTGGTTGAAATGGTTTTATTCTGTTTTGGTTGACCTTATTATGTGTGAGTGTATGACCAGCTACTTTGACGAAAACAAGACATTATGGCAGCCATTGCTTATTTAATATCATCTTGCTTTGAAGTCCTAACATGCTTTTGTTCTTCTATTACCATTGGTTCTATCATGTTGTTTTTATTGGATTTTAATATATATGATAGTATAAACAAATTTTTTATGGAAAATGAGATATTATAGTAGCCATTTTTCAACCTCTGTTATTTGGTTCAGAATGCCTTGTATTAGTTTCATTCTCTTGAATGCTTTTATTGTATTTTGTTATGTTTGATATTACTAAGTGTGAAACAATGCTCAACTATTTCAAAGAAAGAGATACTAGGGTGGCTACAGTTGATATCCAATTGTCTTGTTGTGAAGTGTTGTGTTGTTTGTATTGTTCTGTTCTGATCTGCATTGTCCTGTCCTCTTTTGTTTTATTCTCTGTAAAATATAATTTAAAAAAATAAGAAAAGGTTAATTCTGATTTCAGAACATTGAGGCCTCCCTTTTCCCCAGACTGTTCCAAAGATACCAGTCACTCTGGAGACTGTATCCACAGTACAAAGCATCACTAGCTCGAGCAAGTCCAGTTCAAAGAATAGTATTAGAGATGTGCTGATTCCTCCAGCTTCTCTCTTGGTAAGTAGAATTTTGCAAGTGCAGGCCCTTATCTGTGTCTTTCTGAGCACGAAGTAACAAGCAGTAAGTTATATAAAAGGGAGAAAGAAAAAACCATCTGACTGTGAGAACAATTACTGTAGTTTATCTCTGAACTAGATCCTATTCCTCTCAAATTTGAAGACTATGTCTCACTTTATGAATTATTTCATTATTTTAATGCAATTTAAGTTGATTGAATAGTCACACACCAAGCCTGTGTTTATATGGAGGCAGAACATTCATTAGCTTGGCTTGAACCACTCTGCAATTATCCTTTACCAGTTAGCTGAGTAAGACCACTTGTTACTTTCACCAAGCAGAAGGTAAAAGGTCATCATTTATAATGAACCAGTCTCTAAGTGTTGGATGCAATTTCTAAAGATATCAAAATATTTATATATAAAGTAATGATCAGGATTGAATAATAACACTGGTTAAAGTCTAACTTGACAAGCTGAGATATGTCACAATGAAGTTCATTATAGCTTTTTATTTCATTATGTTCTAAAGCACAGGACAGCCAGTACCTAAATCTAAGGTAGATTTAAATCTAAATCTAAGGTGCAGGCTATCCTAAGATCTACTTTCAATCAGACATGCCTTGTAAGAAAATTCCTCCTTTGTGAACACTTTGTAAATTCACTTCACAGATGAAGAATTGTAGTTCAGAGAAACAAAATCATTTTCCTTTCATTATCCACCCTTAACTCCACTGTGAAAAATGATTCTATGTCAGTGAACAACAGAACTTGGATTCAGTCCTAGTGCCTGCTTATAAATAGCACTATTTACATGCGCTAAGCTGTGTTAACTGAACGTGGCACAGAGAAGAAGTTTAGTTAGAGATAGAGATCTCCTACAACCCACCCCATGCTCCTTAATGCAAGTGCCACTGCTTGCATACAGTTGTCCTCCTCAAATTAGGGAGAATTTTCCAAGTAGTTAATGCTTCTTTTTGGAATCTGTCTTTAGTTTCTCCATTTAGCAGTTTGTTTTACAGACTAATCATAATAATCGAGTTGTGTCATCTCATTTCTACACCTAGCATAATTTTTTTTCTAAGGAATTTGGCCAGGAAATAAGCTGCAGTCCACCGTTCAAAGGCATGCAAGACGCATGTGCTGTTCATGCTCGTCTGTGTGTGAAAGAGAACCAGTTCTGCATCACAGTGTGCTTTGCTTTAGATATATCCTGGCAGTTTAGTGATCCTTTTAGTATAAAAGGCACTAGTATAAAAAATTACATCACTTTCCCTGACACCTTTGATATTGTAACTATTAATGCTTTTGTGTGGGCATGTATATAAATCTGTGTTTTGTTCTCCTTTGCCAACAGGAAGACAGGAAAATGGAAAGGCCAATAATCAGGTCGGCAATGAAGTGGGTCATGTACACTCCCTAGTGAACAGTCACAACACAAATGTACAGTCCTGAAGTTATGGTTTCAATTATTTGGCCATGTTTTTATAAGCTCACACATTCAAAGCCTGTCTATAATGATCAGTGTGCAGAGACAGAATATTTCAGAGATGGCTGCACTGTGAAGACTAACAATTCACTAGATTAATTACTGATAAATTCACAGCCCAATGGGCCATTGGGAGGTGACGTAAACTTCAGGAGATGGGACATGTGGAGGAATCAGGCCCCTTGGGGCACACCATTAAAGGCTATATTTTCCCCTAATCCTTTATCTTGCCTCTTCTGTCTTTCCTGGCTGCCATGAGGTGGATAACTTCACTCCACTGTTTCCTCACCCAGCACTGTGCTCTGCCTCATCACAGGCCTAAAAGCAGTTGAGCCTGCTGTGAATATGGGTTGAAACCTCTGAACTGTGAATGGAAATAAATATATTCTCCTTTAAATTGATTTATCTCAGTATTATTTCAAAGTGACCAAAATATGACTAAACCCTTTTGTTGCATTTTGCTGTGACAACATTAGTAGCTTCTCAGGGTAGCATGCTTATCAGATATGAATGCAAATGAAAATGAAAGTTCAGCAAAGAATTATGAATGGGAAATAGTTTGAGGAGCTTAAACAACAGGATCCCCACAAACAACCAAAACTGTTTTAGAAATTTCTCATGTGCATAGGAGTTCCTTTGAAGACTGAATTCTATTTGCTCAGCACAGAAATGAGACAATTGTACAAGCACAATATCTGTTCTGTTTAAAAAGTCTCTAATTCTTTGTCTTTAAATCTGAAGTGAAAATTAACCAAGTCTATAATATGAGTTAATTTTAGATTTTCACAAATCTAAACTAGCAATGAGATAAGGTGTCTTAATAATGTTTCATTAACTTGCTGTTACAGCTGCTAACACTAACTTCCAACAAATAAGTTAAGGGAAAGGAATTTCTCCAGTTGATCTTTTCCAATCAATCTTAGCATAGAATGTGACAAGTGCGTGTTAGATAGTCTAATATTGATTGAAACAAAATGTGAAATTTAATTGAATTGCTGTGATTAAGTACATTGAATTTGAACCTACATTTATCATTAATGTTTATGTACTTTTAATCCTCTATGATACAGCTATTTAGATAAATATGATAGTGTCTCTGATTTCTTCATTTGCTCTGTATTGACTAGTTGCCTAAAGTCAGTAAGAATTTAAACACACATTAGCATTCACATGTGCACATATACACTTGCCTATAGATAATAATGAATTCTCAATAAAATAATTGCAACTTTAATTCACCATAATATTATAGTATCATACACCAAGAAAAGTTGATTTCGGATCTGAATGCAGGTCTGGTTTAACACAGGCAAATGAATAAATGAAATACACCACATAAATAGAATCAAGGATAAAAATCACAATAGATCCAGAAATAAAACTAATAAATTCAACATCTTTTCATTGAAAAGTCCTGAAAATCTAAGGACAGAAGAATTACAATTCAACCTAACATGGTTACATATGACAGACTCATAACCAATACCATACTGAATGAGGAAAACTAACAAAATTTTCCCTAAAATCAGCAATGAGATAATAGTGTACAGTTTCATGAATCCTAGTCAGTATAGTGCTGGGAACTTTACGCTGAGAAATCATGCTGCAGATAAAATAAAAAGGACACAATTAAGAAAAAAGGAAGTCAAATTATTTCTATTTGTGGATTTTATTATTCCATACACACAAAAAGACTTTGAAAAATGATTTTGAACTGATAAACTCAATAAAGTATCACTATACAAAATCAATATACAGAAGAAAGCATGCATCAAGAAGGAACCCAGTGAGAAAGAAATCAGGGAAAAAATGCATTCATAATAGCCTGAAAAATAAAAGACAATAAAATGCTTTGGCTAAATTTAACTAAGAATGTTAAAGTCCTCTGCAAGGAAAATTATAACATATCATAGAAAGAAACTAAAGACACTAAAAAACTGAAAATATTTTTGTATTTACAGATTGGGTGCATAATGTTGTTAAACTACCCACACTACTAGAAGCTATCTGGAGATCTGATATAATTATCATCAAAATACCAATGATATTCTTCACAAAACTATAAAAGAAGTCCCATAATTCACATGGACAAATATAAAACCCCAAACTAACAAAGCAACCATGAGCAAAAAGAATAATCCCAGGGACAACCTGATGTTTAATTTCAAAAGAAACCTTAGAGCCATTCTAAGTGCCAGAAAAATACATATATAAAGCAGCAAGGAGAAAAGAAAAGCAACAAATAAGTTTATGCATTTATACCCATCAGACATGCAGCAAACAAGCCAAAAACATACCTAAAACAGACAGCCTCTTTAACAAATAGTGCCAGGAAAACTAAGTATCTACCTGCAGAAGGTTGAAACTATGTCTTTATTTTTTATATTAATATAAATCAACTGAAAAAGGATCAAAGAATTAAAAATAAGCTGAACAGGATGACAGCTCAGAAAATAATAGCAAGAAATGAAAAATTGGTTTACAAAAATTTAAAATCTTATACACATTTCAAGAAACAATCAGGAAAATAAAAAGCTACAGAACGAAGAAAATCCTTAATATTCATCTGACAGAAGATTAATAACCAAAACATAAAAAACTCAAAAAATTTAACACTAGAATAACAAATAATCCAATCAATAAATGGATAGATGATTTTACAAAGTAAAAATGAGTATTAGATATATGAAAAAATACATATTTAGCCACTAGGAAAGTACAAATGAAAACTGCATTGAGATTCTCACCACAATCAGAATGGCTATTGTAGGACAAAAAAAAACCCAAAAAGCAAAAAACAAACTCTGGTGAGGATGTATGTGAAAAATGAACCTCTGTATACTATTGGTGGGAACACATATGTTCAGTACAGACTGACATGTAAAATGATGTAGGCTCCTCAAAAAACAGAAAAGAGAATGAAAATATGATATTTCTGGCTGTACCACCCCTGGATATATTCTCAAGGATTCAATCAGCATACCATGGAAATACCTGCATACTTATAAGCATAGTACTATTCAAATTGGTGACATTTTGGTTTGAGCCTGGGTACACACCAAAGGAGAAATGGTAATAAATGTACCTGTTCCACAAAGAAGAACAAAATCAAATCTTTACAGGAAAATGAATATAACTGGAGATTATCATGTTTGTGAGATAACTCAGCAATGATCCAGAGGATTGCATATTTTCATTCATATGTGAGATTTACAGGGGGAAAAGACATGAAAGTAGAAGTGAAATTAGGAAGAAATGAGAAAGTGTCCATGGGGCAGGTAGCCAAAAAGTAACAGGTTAATACAAAGAGAGATGAGGGTCAAAACTCACTGAATGTGCATAAAGAAATATCACAATGAAAATAATAATGTATGTAAATTATATGTGCTAATAATCACAAAAATAAACATTAAAAATATTCAGGAAAGAAAATTAGAGGTGATTTAGTTTGTAAATTGCTTTTTATTATAAATCTAATCTTCAATTATGTTCAGATTCAGATTATTCAAAAATGACAACATCAGGTATTTCTGCAAATTAGTACATTTAAATAAACTAAAAGACAGTTATAATGAATGCACACAAATGATAATTTGTGGTCAGAATAATGATTATCATTTTAGATAATGCCACTATTTATGCAGAAATATGTTTGAAATGCATAGATAATCTCATTATATTGTTTTAAATATACAATTTCATTTGTAAAAGTAACTTTTCATAAAGTACTTAAAACAGTTCAACAATATAACAAAACACTAAAGAACACATAATCTTCTTCTAAAATAAATGACATAATGTTTTTGTCAATTATTACCAACAAAAACGATTTAATTTATAGGTTTTAAAAAAAGAGAAAAATTTAAGAAACCCATCACATATTCTCTTTGTTCTTACTCCATAAAAAATGTGGTTCAGCATGGGTAGGACAAGAAGATAGATATTGGCCACATATATGTGGATGTGGGGAGCCACTTTGTGCCCAAATCTGTGTGTGATAAAAGAGAAGAAGGCTGGAGTGTAGAAGACTAAGATGACACAGACATGGGAGACACAGGTGGCCAAGGACTTGAGCCTGGCATGCTTGGAGGGGAGGTGGAAGACAGTGTGGAGAATGAGGACATAAGAACAAAGGATCAGCGTGAAGTCCACCCCCCAGTGATGAAGGCAACAATGATGCTGTAGGCTCTGCGGATTCTTGTGTCAGCACAGGCAGCTTGATGAGGGCCATGAACTCGCAGTAGGTGTGGGAAATTGTGTTGGTTCTGCAGTAGGGAAGCCAGCGTAGCAGGAAGGGATGAGGACTGAGAAGTGCTGTGCCCCGGAGTACAATAGCAAGTCCTATTCCTCCAACTACGGGGTGTGTGAGAATAGCTGAGTGTCTCAATGGATTACAGATGGCTACATAACGGTCAAAAGCCATGGCCAAGAAGAAGCCAGACTCCATGGTGGAGCACGAGTGAATCAGGAACACTTGAGTGAGGCAAGCTTCCAAGCAAATCTCTCCATCATGAAACCAGAAGAGACTGAGAAGTTTGGGAACAGCCTCGTGCACACAACAAGGTCAGCCACTGCCAGCATGCAGAGGAACAGATACATTGGCTCGTGGAGGCTGGGGTCTGTCTTGATGATAAACAGAAGTGAACAGTTCCCCAGTAGGTCTAGAAGGTAAACCACACAAAAAGGAATAGAGATGCAGATGTGAGCAGCCTCCAAACCCAGAATGCCAGTGAGAATGAAGGTTGTTGAATGGACATCGGTTTTACTGTAGACTGATGTCACAGGAGTCAAGTGTTTTAGTTTCTCTTGCTGGTTGTTTCCTCTGTAGCACATGGAACAATAGCTAAGTTATGAAATTTTCAAAATTATGAGTTATGAGGCAAATAGAATAAATATCTAATAGAAATTATCTCATCATTTGACAGTCAGGCATTATTCTGCCTTAAAAATGTCAGCACATAAAAGCACAGAGAATGTCTGAATACAGACATACAAAAAAATTTTGCTCTTACTGAGATGCATGGGACTATACAAGCCTCCTTATTCCTGTACTTGTAATCTTGATGCATTTTCTCATTATATTAACATTGACATGCTTTATTGATTTATGAAATTTTAATGTGCATTAAGGCTAATGTATAGTGTTAAATGAGGGTAAGATTCACATACCCAAATTCAGTCAAACTTGTGAAAAGTTTATTATCTTTCATTGAGAAGGTGATACAAATCATAAATTAAAGAATCAGGCTTTAAATAAAGAATTGATTTTTTTAGAAGTTAGCCAAAATATTTCACATATATCATGCAACATAGTGTGATTCTGATATAGGAAAAATAGCATGGAGTTATTTTCCATGTTTGTGGATTCAGAAGGTTTACTCACATCTTCAGAGGGCACATTTAAGCAGGATAACAAGGAAGTGCTTTGGTCAGTGTGTTAGGAAATAAATCACTGCGCTATTAATGTCTCTTTTTGGCCACAGAATTTGCATTCACTCTGGATGTCTTTGAGCCATTATCTCAACAATCTCATTCTAACCTGTCATATAAGCTTAATCTCTTCCTTTCATTATTCTAAATAGTCACAACGCTGGCTTTGATTGACTTCCCTATAAAGCCATCTACTCATTCAAATGCAGTTCATAATTTTCCCTCTTTTCCTCAGATATCTATTTGGTCTGATCCTCACCCTCACTGACATACTGAAATTTGCTCATTATACCCCTCCTTTTAAGATTATTTTAACATCATTTTGATAGTCATACAAGTCCCCATTCTTTTTCTTCCTCTTTTCTTCACTTTTTTTCTTTTAACAGAATGGGCACTGTTTCTGAGACACTTTGTTTACATAGTCATAGATGATACAGTTTTATGCTCATGGAAAATAAGGCTTAAGTCAGTGTCCAGCAAAGCAGGACTGAACGATGTGCAGCACACTGGCCCTCAGCACTCAGTTGTGATTATTTAAGGCCTTACAGCCTCTTAACTGGTCTTTGATGTTCACACCCAAACGTTATGCTTACTTTCATTGTTTCAACTTCAGAGACTCAAGGTTGAATATTTTGAGCATAAAAATAGCAGGGTACATGAATCAAGGCAGCTTTGGAAAGCCTGGCGAATGTCATTTCTGAATCACAACACTTATTGGACAGTACAACAACTTAGAGAACCTAGATTACTGGAAAGTTGTGCAATAAGATAACAGTTAATATTTCTAAAGTTAACATTCATGGAAAAGAGTCAGTTGATTTCCTAAGAAGATTTCATATATTAACACCTGTAAATCTTATGCTTACTTTTGATTCAGGAATGTTTATTAATCTGCATAAAGGTAAACAACTGGTTAGTGGGAGACAGTTTTTAGCACAGATGCTGATTAAAGATTTCTCACACTTCATTATAGCGATGATTTTCCCCAATTATGTGACTGTCTATGTGGGTAATAATAGAAAGGATATTTTGTATGTAACCAAAAAAAATGCAGCCCCCAATAATTTGATTATTATTAATGATGAAAGTCTCATTTCATATCCCTTAAAGAAGTTATTCTAAATCTAAGCCTTTCTTTTCCTAACTAGCTGTTCTCCAAAACAGCTGAGAAGGAATTTTAACATAACTAGGCTCTGTCATTTATATATTGCTCTGTAACTAAATTTATGATGATATTCTTTGAGCTTCTGACTTTTACATATTTTACATTTTTGCCCTAAAATAAATCTTTACCTCATTTAAAAATAGTTGTGGTTCTTTTTATATTCTTATATTTCTCATACATAGTAACCATCTGTCTTTCTGTTTAAGTTCTCTTTCTAAACAAGTGTAAATATATTTTCCTGGTACAGAGTATTTGAATATATCACATGAAGAAAAAATTAAGATTAAAGTGAATGTAAATATCCAGCAAATAAGGTTTTCCTCTTACAGTATGGAAGTTTAAAATTAAGATGAGTAGCATACTAATGGAAAGTCAAAATTGGTGTAAGATTTGAATTAAAGAGGAGTATCTAGGGACAACTGGCAATTGAAAAGAAATTGTTGCTATTTTTGTTTTGTTTTTTGTAAGAATCTTTTGGTTTATGTCTTATGCTGAGCAGCTGCTTTGAAGATAATGAGAGAAAATATAATAACTATTTTTATTCTATTACTTGAGTGTAAAAATTTGTTTTATTTTATATAAAGGAATGTAAACACTGTATAGGGTTGTTCATTGAAGCAATTTTTAATTAAAGTTATGTAGAAAACATTGCTACTAAATATAGTTTTTTAATTAAAGTTATGTAGAAAACATTGCTACTAAGTATTTTTAACTGAATTATTTAACTACTTCCATCCCTAGAAAATATTTCACTTATAAACTTGGGAATAAGTAAAGTAACTCTTAGTGTAAAACACTTGCTAATGGCATAAAAATTGAATCATTGAAAATGCCAATAATAAAACAAGAGTAAATTTTAAAATTATTAACATGTCTATATCATATTCTCAACATATATAAAAGAAATACAACGTATTTATGAACTGCATCATGGATATGCGAATAAAATGTAACATTAATATGATTTTTGTATTAGTATTGAATGTGTACAAAAATGAATCATACATATGTATAGGATGGAAGTGCAATTTTACTGATAACTATATAAAAAAAGTTCTTTCTAAGGAAATATGCTGCCCCGTCTTAGCCTATAATAGTAGAGATGCCATTGGTTACGATATATGAGCAGTGGAATAAAGAAAAAAGATATGCGAAAGTACAAAGTGCAATAGGACAGACTGATGAAAGCTGAGTGTAGATAGAGACAACAAAGGAAGGTGTCAGTGATAGTTCAATGAAACTAGGAACAAAATGTCATAAAATTTGATAGATGAGTAGAGGTTCAATACTGATAAAAATTCACTAAAGATTGCCATGGTGAATATTTCAGAGTGCGGCTACTTTGAGTAGAGCCCTGAACTCCTTCATGTGACTTCTGAGCAGACAGTTCTCGACATAAGGAGAATCAATGTGCACTGCTTTACCTCACCAGGAATTGTGTGCATCGAAATGAGCACCTCCTTGTCCTGAGAAAGTCTTCCTTTCTCTCATGATTTAAGGCTTTTCTGAATGAACCTAGTTAAAGACTGTTTCTAGGTGCCCAGGTCTCTTGTGCACAGGGATTGTGATAGATTCCCTATGATGTAAGGAAAAGGAGCATTTGGGAGTTAAAATTTCGATTCAGAACATAACTTCTATAACCTTAAAAATCACATGAGGGGAGTGTATGTGTCCCTCAGCTGTATCTGCAGCCTGCCTTTCAGCAGAACTACTATACCTTACATTTGTTGGTCTTTAAGATTATGTTTCACATAATCCTTTTTTATGTGTAACTTAAAAATATCATTAAAACACTAACATCATTCATATTATCTTATTTGGCTTAATTTTATATTTTGTAATTATGTGATTTTGAGTATTTACATCATATCAGACTTTAAACTTTATATAATATTCTCAGTTTTATGTTATTATATATCCCTTATTCCTGTTATGATTTTACAAAAGAAAAATCATAAAAAATATTTAGTTAAAATCAGAATGGAATTTTGATGAGAATTTTTTATATCTAAGCATTACTTTAGAAAAATTGATACTGTTAATCATTCAATATATTTAGCTAGATATGCTTACTGTTAGTTTTGAATGTATTTTAGTCACCTTTAGATCCTTAAATGATTTTTTGAAACTGTTCTGTGTGAATCACACAATTTATTTTAATTATAAAAATCTCACATTTTAAAATTATGCATAATTATATTCTCCATTCAAGTTATATGCATAATTAGGTTTACCAAGTATGTATTTTATATAAACTGCATATATACAATTGATTCTCATAATTTTAAATTATAAATTTTTAGTTCTAAAATGTATTTGCACATCCAAATTAATATTCATGGTCATTCAATGTCATTTGCAACACGCAAAAATTACAGAAATTGGAACTACCTGACTTTCACGTTCCCAGATGAGGTCAAACAAGATAATGCTCTGACTTACAGAAATTGAAACTAGTATCCATTTCACTGTCTCTTTAGTGCTATACCTCTTTATTTCTCCATCTCTGTTGTAATAATCACCCTATTCAAAGTGGTTCATAAATATAGTATTGAGGTGCTGAGAAATGTCTAAAGTGACCAATGATTGTTCTATTTCCTTAAGCATGAAATAGTTTAGAAAAGTTTCATGCAGGTATGAATTTCAACGCTTTGATTATGAGTTCAGTGATCCTGAATGAACACATCATTACACTACCCCTTTTCAAAAAGGGGAAGCTTTGCTATTTATGTAAGAGATTTGTAAGGAAAGTGGTAAAATAACATCTGTAATGTGCAATATAGTTACTGAAAACATGTGTTAATTAAAATGCATGAGAACAGATTGCTTTGGTGTGAGCTTCTGTATTAAGAGCTAACAGACCAGGAAAATGCAGAACTGAATTACTAGGGCTAAGCAGTGGGTATTCAAAGTGAAACAGGAAAATCCTCGGACCAACTTCTTCTAAATGCAGGACACAGTAACCAATCAAAAAGAACAAGTTCAACCTCAGGCAGCAAGTGATAGAAAGTCTCTTTGATTAAAACATCAAAGGAAAAGTAACCTGAAATTAACCAACCTAATTTTCCAATTTTGTTATTCCAAATCCTTGTTCCTGCTTAATCTACTATTCAAGAACCTTTTGTCTTGTCCTTTCTAATGTAAAATCCTGTATTTGCAGATAGGTTTATCCTTGATTCATGGAAAAATATATTTTACAGAGGAAAAATGTCAACATTGGTATATTCAAGAGATGTCAGACAGTAAAATCCAGGGTAGAGCATTTGGGTGAGGCTGAAACCAGAGAAACTTGCATTCATGTAAACCAGAGTCAGGAAATGTCCAGCTCTCTGGCTCACTTTTTCAAAGCTCATGACAAATGTTATTCTTGTGATTGAGGCAGGTCTTGCATAATAGCAGAAAAAAAGTCAACACTACATTTTAAAGTAATTTTCAAGTATAAGATAGAATATTATTATGTATAGTTGCCATTATTGAACATAGAGCTCTTGAAATTATTCCTCTGCCTAGCTAAAATTTTGTGTCCTTAAACATTTTTTTCTCCAGAGCCCAGGCCACCTATTTGTTGAGTTGAAAATTTACATTTTTTAAAATTGCATGGATAAGCCGGGCGTGATGGCTCATGCCTGTAATCCCCGCACTCGGGAGGCTGAAGCAGGAGGATGGTTGCGAGTTCGAGACCAGCCTGGGCTACAAAGTGAGCTGAAGGCCAGCCTGAACTGCATAGCGAGACCCTGTCTCAAAAAGACAAAAAAAAAAAAAAATTGCATGGGTAAGATCATGTAGTATTTGTCTTTCTGTGATAAGATAGTTTATTGTGATATCAGTTAAGTACAGCCGTATAATTACAAGTGACAAAATTAAATGACAAAATTCATTCCTTCATAAGGCCAGTGGTGCTCCACTGCACAGACATGCCACACTGAGGCTTCTTTCTCCAGAAGGGACCCTGGGGCTGAGCAATTTTCCTTGTCAGGGGGCAGAGGGATCACCTGTGTCACATGGGTAAGTGAAACTTTTCTTTTTACCATTTTCAATGTGCCTTTTCTCGCTCTTGCTCCACCAGGTGCCTGAAGCAACTCCTGTGAATGGCACAGCCAGCAAAAAATTATTTTCCATGAATGGTTAGTAATCAGTGTGTGTGTGAGGGGAAATGAATGCTGAGCACCTCTGCTTTGCCATTTTAAGAACTCCTGATTTTCTGACCAATGTGGGTGCGTTAATCTTGCACCCTTCCTGAGTCAAGACAACATTACAAAGTGGATCCTCAGAGATTTTTTAATTTTTTTTGGCTTTAAAAATCATCTCTAGGGCTTTTTCTCTTGTAGGCCCCCTTGGGCAATGTGAAGTAATCTCATAAGAAGTGAACAGGATGAGCTGAGAAAACACAGAGACGGGATTCCATCCTGGGCTCAATCCAGTGAGTCTTTCCTGTCTTTCTTGTCAGAGGTGCTTCCATATAATGCAGGGAAGGACAGAGAGACAGAGGCATAGCAAAGAGCAAAAGAAGAGGCCAAAGACTTTGGGGAGAGAAGTTTAAGGATGAAATTTAGAAAATGAAGAATTATGGCTAGGAATTGTCATATAACACTACTAAAACCATTTGGATTATAGCCTGAGCATATTTGATGTAAATTTTACTACACTCAGTCTGCTCATATCTAAAAAATAATGCACAGCATGATTATCTTTGGAATATGGTTTAAAGTATTTCAAAATAATTGTCTTTAAATCTAATGATATCTGTAGGGATGTTTCTCTTTACCATCTCATTGTAGATGAAAATGGGTTTCAAAATTGGTAAAATAGTTGTGGAATGTGACACAGCCAACAGCAAAGCTTATTTACTTTCTTTGACTGCAATCACAAAACAGATATTAGACTGACCCCAGAACTCATGAGTCTATGTAATGCAGCACATTAGGCTGCAACCAACCAAATAGATAATAATGGTTTGAACAAGTTTCAGTGTGAGAGATAACTGTATTGATTTAAAAATAAGATTAATCAAATTTTTAAAATTTGTGGCTAGAAAATTACCATGCTGTTATGATTTCTGATATAGTCAGTCACTGAATGGTATTGATGTATGAGTTACAAGTACAAAATTCATTGTTATGTATATGTCCCCAATTATTTCTACCTGGTGTGCAAATCACTGTCAGTACATCTAACTGGCTGCTGATACAGTGCCTCCCCTTAGGATAAAATTATCTGATTTAAGATATGCAATTTTCCACTGTTTTTTTTTGGAATCAGAATATAATAGCATCTCTCCTGTTCATATAATACTATCTCTACTATTCATAATAAAATGAAATGCCGTTTATTTTTCCTTTAATTATGAGTGCTCCATTGATAAGTATACTTTTGTTTGTATATATCAGTTAAAATAAATTTAAAATTATATCAGGCACACAGTTCTTAGCTAAAAGTTTCCTTTTCTGCTATACTTTTTATTGTAATTGTGCTCAAATAGAAAAAAAAAACATTTTTACTTTCTAGCACTGTTTGACTAGTTTCCTGTTTTTCATTTTTGTCATTTAGAAAAATAGAAAGTTTTATATAATATACAATCTGCCACTGTTACTTACATTGATACATCACACAGAAACTATTTCCATGACTGAAGTATCCTACACTCACTCTTACATTACCTGTGTCACACTTTTTAAAAAGTATTCATTATTCTAAAAATAAGATTATAGAAAAACTCCTTTCTAATGAGCGCTCCACAGTGTGTATCCTCCGAATAATCTCTCTTGTTCTTGGCTTTGTTTCTTTGTAAATGTTTGCCACTTCATCTTCAGAGTTCCCTGTTTCACTGACCATTTTGAACTCCCCTGTCCACTGTCTGTGTAACATGGACCCTTTTTGGAGGTTTTTTCTCTAGCATAGCAATATCTAGATGATAGTCTGAGTGTTTTACTGAAATTATTGTTGTAATCGCTATCACTCCTCTAGTGATACAAATGATCCAAAGAAAACCTTTTAAGAAAGTGTAGGTTTAGGTAACTGTAAAATTATAAAGTTTCCTTGCTTCTAATAACCCGGAATGCTGACTATATTGTCTTTGGAGCCAGTATTTTTTTTCTAATTTATTAGCCTTGTTTCCTAAACTACTGAATTCATAGTTCCTTTGTGTTTATGGATATTGATTACCTAATTCAAGCAGATGTGAATTTTAAGGAGATCATATCTGTGAGTATATGTGGATGGGGTGTGTTTTTATGTATGCCTTGGATAAAGTATGACTTTTGTTTTTCTTACTGGCACTTTTTTTCCCCTGGCATTCCCTGTTTTGCAGTGTACTTTCTCCCTGCTTTGTAAACATGTACTTCACCCACTAGATGAGACTTTAAAGTGTTTGAGGCCTATTTTCTTTTCAAATATATTCAAAATGTTCCCCTGTAGGTGTTTATAGAGATTACTTAGGATATGGCACAGTTTCTGACACTGAATTTCAAGTAGTAGGAGGTACCTCAGTAAATGCTGCTTTATTATTTTATAATAACAAATTAATATTAATGAACTGATGAATTTTCATCACTTAGCTAACTTTTAATATTTTAAATGAAATTTTAAAAATATTGCTCATTAATAATTTAATATACTTCTTTTATATCACATTTGTGTTACCATGTAGCAAAGTAGAATGAACAGAAATGATTCCCTGGGTGTCCTGGTATATCCCTGTGATTAAGTGAAAGTAAATTGTCTAGGTGAAGATCAGTGAATACCACCAATGGAGTAGGTATTGAGGCAAAATATGCATGGTACCAAGTATAAAATCATTACAAATTAACAGAGAAAAAAGGACCTAACAAAGATGAGTATATTATTTATAACTTTGTGTGTGCATGTGTGATGTCCTAGAGATTGAACCCAGGGTCTTCACACTTATCTACATCTGCAGCTATTCATTCACTCTGTGTTGTGTGTAAGTGTGTGTGTGTGTGTGTGTGTTATTTTGACATAGGTTCTTGCTGAATTGCTAAATTGTCCATGTTAGGATCTGTCTAATTTGCAGTGCTCCTTAGTTTCCCCGAGAGCTTGGATTATGGGTTTGTGCCACCGTGACTACATTAAGTAGTTCTTAATTTTTAAAAATTAAACAGCATAACTTTCTCCAGGGCCTTGTCATTCAGAATGGAATTTTTTTTACAGTGTTCTATACATGTATTTGAAGTTGTGTGAATGAATTCAAGAATATATATGGATAATGGAATAATGGTCTTCTTTTTCCTTTAGATTCCAAATCTACTCACTTTTTTACCTGATGCCCTACAGATTGATGAATATACATGAGTAAGAACACTGGCTTATGTGTTATCAAGCAGGATGATCCTTCCCAATGACACCTGGTTCCACCCCTCCTCTTTCATATTGCTGGGGATTCCAGGACTTGAAACTCTTCACCTCTGGGTCGGCTTTCCCTTTTGTGCTGTGTACTTGATTGCACTTCTGGGGAACTTCACAATCCTGTTGGTGATCAAGGCTGAGAGCAGCCTACATCAGCCCATGTTCTACTTTCTGGCCATGTTGGCTACAGTTGACTTGGGCCTCTCAACAGCTACCATCCCAAAGATGCTTGGAATCTTCTGGATTAACTTTAGAGAGATAACCTTTGCTGCCTGTCTTGCCCAGATGTTTTTCATCCACAACTTCACTGGCATGGAGTCAGCAGTCCTGCTCGCCATGGCTTATGACCGCTATGTAGCCATCTGCAACCCACTCCGCTATAGCACTGTTCTCACCAACAGGGTTGTTTCAGTGATTGGTTTTGGTGTGTTAGTGAGGTCTTTCCTTTCTGTTACACCATTTGTGTTTCTCATACTAAGACTGCCCTTCTGTGGGAATCGTGTCATTCCCCACGCCTACTGTGAGCACATGGGTCTAGCTCGCCTGTCTTGTGCCAGTATCAAGGTCAATATCATTTATGGCTTGGGTGCGATTTCAATTTTGGTTTTTGACATCATAGCAATCGCCTTGTCTTATGTTCAGATACTCTGTGCTGTTTTCCGTCTCCCATCTCAGGAAGCCCGACTCAAATCCTTCAGCACATGTGGGTCTCATGTGTGTGTCATCCTTGCCTTCTATACACCTGCCCTCTTTTCCTTCATGACCCATCGCTTTGGCAGAAATGTCCCCCGTTATATCCATATACTCCTGGCCAATCTGTACATAGTAGTCCCACCAATGCTTAATCCTATCATCTATGGAGTTAGTACCAAGCAGATCTATGTTCATGTGAAGAGAATTTTGTTCATAAGTTCTCAAAGGCAATAGCATTTAATGCATATTAAATTGATCTTTTCAGCAGAGAAATGCCTTATAATATTATATACATTAAAAATGCTTGACAAGAATGTTTATTTATTTTGGTTTCCTTTTAGGTATGCTGTTGAGTACAGAAAGTGATAGCCTAAATTTTATAACCCATCAAGGACCTTTTATGTTATTTTTGATGACTGATTGCAGATTCAAAATAGGATTTAGATTATCAGTTATATTTTGTACACAGTCTGATCAAATATCATTCTATCGGTGGTTTATATATTTCTCCTTTGATCACCAAGTCTCCCTGTATCAATATCTTTTCACTTTGCATCACTAATTCACTCTTTTTCCATTTCTAGAAATTTCTCTCATTTTGATTCTCCCCCAAAGAATAAAGATATGATTTCATCATAAATATTTTCAACATATACAATTATGCAATTAAGGACTGAGAAATGTATAAGGACATGGAGTGTGGAGATGAATGAATAGAAAACAAATGCATTATTATAAAACTTTGTGTAGTGATATCACAAATATGGTTTGAGTTTGAAAAGCAAAACTATATTTTGAATAAACCTTTTATCATATAACAGATGGAAATGAGGACACATAAGGGTAATATATAATTAGGAGTAAAAAATATGAGCTGAGATAAAAAATTGTGAAAATAAATTTACACAGTATAGATAAAGGTGAAAAGGAATGATCTGTGTGAATTAATATGTTCCAAATAAAAATCATAGTTTAACAACTAAGAGGTAATGTTATAACATTATATAAATTATTTTTTTACTTACAGTCTGTGGGTAGAAGAATTTCTTGTTTTGCCTTTCATAGTTCTGTGTGTTTTCTGACTTGTTTTAATAATTACTTTGTCATCATTTTCTCCACTGTGCTGGCTTTCTTCAAATGGGTTTAGTGATTAAACAAAATTTAGGTTCCGTCTTAATCCTGTATTTAATTCTACATGTGATGTTTATCTTTAGTTTTTTCATTTGATAAATATAGCCAGTTATTATTTCATAGACTAAGAATTAGGTAGAGAGGGCCAAGGATTTAGCTCAGCGGCAAAAGCGCCTGCCTTGCAGGCGCACGGTCTTGAGTTTGATGTTCAGTACCAAAAAAAATGGGGGGGGTGTAGAGTATTTGATAATATAGTGTTTCAAAAATAATTAGTAGGTTGCTTTCTCTGTTATTATTTATAATAAATACAAGATAGTGGTTAGGTGTTACCAGTATTATTACTTGTATTGTTTTTATTCTTAAACTTGTCACTGTTAGTACTGTTAGAAGTGTTCATGAATTTTCACTTTCTTCTTACTTTCATATAAAATTCTCTGAATTTTTGACAAAACTAAAGTACAAGTGTTAAATGTTTATAATATTTCATAATATTTATAGCATATTTATGACAAATACACATAAACACAAACCAGATGCTGATGTGCAACAAATTCAATATGATTTTAGGAAAGTAATGTGACTGCCTTGAGGCATTTACTCGAGGGAAATTGAAAGAAATCTTACTTTTTAACCAGCACCCTGTATTACTGATAGTTTTCTTTTACATATATATATATATATATATATATATATATATATATATATATATATATGGATATGTTCATATATATATATGTGTGTGTGTGTGTTCTAACTATATATAATGTTTTTCCAACATTACCTCTTATTCTTTAAAACTTAAATTTTAACTTGGGATGTATTTATTTATATAGTTCATTTTTTCCTTTATGATATGTGCAATGTTATCATCACAATTTTTCTCTCTGCTCCCATTCTTTTAATCCTAATCATATATTACCCTTTCTATCTTATGTGTACTAATTTCTTTTCTAATGTATGATGAGTCTATCTCTAGAATTGCTTTTTCACATCATTTTCAGTCATCTGTTTCAGCTACATTTTGTAAGATTTTTTTTTGTCAATACATTTATCCAAATTCCAGTATCTGGTATAAGATTCTTTCACTTTTGCTACTTTCCTCATACTAAATACATCCTCCAGCTTCAGTCAGCCTGTTACATACTTCTAGTTCATGATTTTTATCAATCTCCATATTCTTTGATTTAACTCAGTTTTTCCTTCTATTACCCCATTCATGGAATATTAATACCATGTCAATGTCCTGGAATTTGCATTTCATTTTCTAATCTGTTGTTCAAATAAATATTTTAAAAAATTGGTTTACATCAAGGTAAATTTCTATATTTCAGCACATTCTAGGACAGTTTTTATCACACTATTGAAAGAGTAGGAATACTCACTTTTCCTTATTCACTTTGTATTTATACTTATTTCTGTACTTAACAATATTATTACTTGGAGTATCTGCTTATGATACTCTCACTATGGAGCTTTATATTCGTTGATACATTCATAGTCTCACAATGTGAGTCACACAGTATTTAATTAGTAAGTGTCTACTGAATCAATTAGTGTAAGAAATAATGAAAGAACTTACAGGTTTGCTCTTTAGTCATCATATGCTACAGGAAACTGCATGCTAAGTATACATATTTCTGTAAGTTACAGGTATAAAACCTAATATTTTCTACATAGGGTGTAGAAAAAAGGGCTTTATGTTCACTGAGAAAATTTGAGTGAATTATTTATTATAAAAATAGTGCACATGAGTGAAAAGTGAAGAACATCTTTCCAAAGCATTTAATAATTCAGCTGATGAGTTTACAGATTACTCATGACAAATGAATTTAACATTAATTAATATATGCAAAATATATAATATATTAAACATATTTATAATAATCATTTTTTGCTGATGCATATGGTTGTACACAGAAGATATGTTACACATTTTTTGAGCTATGATGCAATGTACTATTTCACACAGTAGTGAGCCTCATGTAAGGTAGGATTCAAAGTTGATTGAGTGAGTCAGATAATTAAGATTTAAGTTTTTCTCTATAGCCACAGAACTTACAAACATTTCTTCAATGGGAAGAGGAATCTTTTATTACTGAATGTCCAGAATTAAGATATGACAATTTCTAACCACATCATTGGTAAAAAAATTTCTATTTAGCATTACCAATTCAGCTTACAGGTAAAATAAATGTTTAGCATTAGACATAACACCCAATGTTTCACATGATTTAATTCCTAGATATTTTTTCTAAATATGCTACATATAAAAATCGTGTCTTCCTCAATAAGAATCATGTATCATACTGAAGATACAATGTACAAACTAAATATCATTCATGTAAGAAATAAAATTGTTTAATATAAATTTATAGAGATGGCATTATATGATGTGTAACAAAAAATACAGTGTTTATACTTTAAGAAATTATTACAGTCAAGGACATATTGTCTTTAATCTCCATTAAAATGCTTCCCATCAGTTCAAACACACTTATTTCAAACTACTGAGAGTATGGAAGCCACAGCCCTGAGAGGAACCAAAGTGAGTAGGGCACTCAGGAGCCATGTGAGAACTGAAGAGAAGAAGATAAGATTCAGAAGAAATAGATCACTGCCACAGACCAGAGACTGCACGGTTTGGCTAGAGATGTGTAGGTGACCTGGTGGGCCGGGAAGCAGCGGAAGTAAATTTGTTCCTCACTGGGAGACTGAGACCTGACCTGGACCATGAGAGACCTGAGCAGTGAAAATATGAGATGCTGTTTCCCAAGAGGACTCCACCTCTTGGGAAAGTCAGTGGGTGGTGAATGAACTAGAGGGGCATCCAGCACACAGCTGCATAGTGGAACAGCAGTGGTTCAGTGGGATTGCAATATTTTCTAGAGACTTTGGGGCTCGAACTTCAGCAGCAGAACAAACGCCCCTAGAGTTGCTTCACTAACAACCTTCTGAGGTGGGATGAGGGAAGGACCATCCAGTCACAGTAGATCACCAGCATTTGGACAGAAGACTCGGGGGAATTCTGCTGAGAATTAGAAGCTGGTATGATGTAGACACTGTTCTGGTGGCCACCAAAAGCCAATAGTAGCCCAAGCTACAAAGAAATGGAAGCAAACTTCTGCTCTGGGAAAGGTGGGCAAGCAGGCAAACAGCCTCAGCTGGTCTTGGGTCAAGAGCACTCCCTGGCCCTAGAACTGATTCATGATGGGAGTCATTGGTAGGCCAAAGTCAGTCCTATGCCAGCAGTAAACTTACTGCAGAGTTGATAGAGTTACTTGGTACAGATGCCAGCTTTTATTAAGGAATTAATACAGAACTGGGGACTCCACAAGAATGTGGTTTTTATATTTTTTTTCCTTTTTGAAATTTGTTTTCTTTTTATTTCATTTCCTTTATGGGGGTGTTTTTAGGTTTTAACTTTTCTTGTTGGTTTGTTTTCTCTGCCTTTTCTCTCTCTTTCCTCAATGGTCTTTCTTCATTCTCTGATATTTTCACATGAATGGACATTTTCTCCAGTCTTTTCAGTTTACTTAATATTCTTTTGCTTTCTCCTTCAGTGTTTCTCTCCTGTCCTCTTATTAAACCTCCCAAAGTTTGGGTGATCATCTTTTACCCTTCTGCCTTGCTTCTAATATCATTCCCTTTAATTGTTGCTGTTTTGTCCCCTGTCCCTCTTAATTCCTCTTTCTCACAGGAACAATCACTCTACCACTATGTATAAATTCCTGGTTTGTGTTGGATGTTGTTGTACAACTACAGATCTTGCTGCTATGATTAGAGAGATCAAATTAGCAGTTACCACATATCAGTTTCTAGGCTGTGCTTTGTGACATTGTTATTGTTAATTGTACTGCCTTAGCCAGGATGCCATACTTGTAATTACCTTTTCATCCTTGTGTGACAACACTGTGATAATCTAGGGTCATAACTAACCACATCATCTAGCACGAAAGAACTGTGTGCTGAGCCAAACACATAGCAACTCCTCATCCATAATAAAGTGGGCAAATAGGATCTTGTCACAGACACAAATAACAGCAGCCAGTAATGCCTAGAGAACTTAGAGGAGTAGACATTTCCTAGGGATGGCTCAATACTAAAGACAAAGATATCACAAGAAAATACAATGAACAAAGTAGAAAACAATACAATAAAAAGTATAAAGTATAAAATGATAACAATAGAAGTAAATTGCAACCCTAGACTTCCAGTCCATCCAGGACAAATCCAGGGGACAGTAAGACAGGGAATCAAAACCTACCCATCTACATCTTCTAGAAGATTGCAGCAGAAATTGTAAAAAAGCATATACATGAGGCTATTGAGGAAATCAGACAAGAAATAATTTTTCATGTTAAAACAAGTGACAATAATCATAATGAATTATGTAAGAAAGACTAGTCAATAAAAATGCAAGAGTTAGCACCAATGATATAAAAAAGTTTCTTCATGGAAGCAATAGCAGAAAACATCCCTGAAAGGAAAAAAGAATCTGACAGCCATATAAGTGAAGCATATAGTACTTCTATTAGTTATGGTCTCTATAAGTCTACCACAAATCATTTAATAATAAAGATTTCATAAATTGAACTTAGAGTAGAATATTAAAATGTGTTGTAGAGAAGGAAAAAATTGCCCATCACAATTACAGCCTATTTCTTAACACACATCCTTAAGTGAAAGAGAGCTTGGAATAAAGTATTTCAAACCCTAAAGAAAACAACATCCAAACCAGATTGACCTCTCCTGTAAATTTATCTTTCAGAATTAATGATAAATATAATACTTCTATAAGAAAGAATTGAAGAAATTCATGACTACCAAACCACCTACACAAAATGCTCTGGAAGGTATTCTAGAAAGAGATAAGAAAGATGATAATTCCAACAGTAGCAATAGAAAGAAGTCACCAGAAAGGGCCAGTAATTTTAAAAAGAAAGAGATAAATGCAGGGAATCATTAACAGGAAAATAATATGACAAGGATAAATGAATACATATAAGTTATAACGATCAATGCAAATAGTGTGAGTCATCAGTTGAAAGAAACAGACTGGTAGAATGGGTCAAGAAACAAAATGAAACAGTATGGTGCAGGGAAGAAACACATTTAACTCAAAAAAGAAATTCATAGGCTGAAATTCAAAGGTGGGAAAACAGTACTAGACATAACAGGAATCCATATAATGCAGGGGTAGTTACTCTATTTGCAGATAATATGAATTGCAAGCCAGAACAGATCAAAAGAGTTGAAGAAAGTCACTAAATACTAGTTAAGAAAATTCCAAGAAGTTATAACAATGATAAACATATGCATTCACCACATACAGGTAGCCCAATTACATAACTCAAATATTAGTGGACATGAAAAACAAGCAGGAATACAGTTGTAATGGGGGAACTTAATCCCCCACTGTTACAGATAAATGAATCAACTACACAAAACACTCAGCAAAGAAATATCACAACTGAGCCATATCTGTGAATACATAGATTTAGTAGATATCTGCAAGTGTTCCTCCCCACAACATCAGAATACACATTCCTCTCAATAGCACATGGGATGTTCTCCAAATTGACCCTATATATTCCATACAACATGATTAAATAAATGTAAAAGTATTTAAGTTATTCCATGTATATTATCTGATGATAGTGCAATGAAATTGACAAGCAATGGCAATGAAGCCACAAAACTCCATAAATACATGGAAATTGAATAACATCATTTTGAACCACCAATAAACATAGATAGAATTAAGGAACATATTAAATAGTACCAACAGTTAAATGATAATGCTGATACAACATACCAGACTTTATGAGATATAATGAAAGCAGTCCTAAGAAGTAAATTTTTAGTAGTGATAGAAAATGGAAAGATACTCCTTGCTCTTAGGTAGGAAGAAGCAAAAGATACCAGTATTGAAAAATATAGTACTCTGAAAAAAGAAATTGAATGGAACATAGAAAATGGAAAGATACTCCTTTCTCTTAGGTAGGAAGAAGCAAAAGACACCAGTATTGGAAAATATAGTTCTGTGAAAAAAGAAATTGAAAGGAATATAGAAAATAAAAAGATATTCCTTGCTCTTAGGTAGGAAGAATCAGCATAGTAAAAATGATCATCCTTCCAAAACTGTTATACAAGTTTTAGGCAATCCAAAACAATCTAAAAATGGGCATCTGAAATGAATAGACTCTTTTCAGATGAATAAGCACAAATGGTAAATAACCTCACAGATAATTCAAGAGATACAAAGTAAAACAACACTGAAAAGTGACAGGGGTGTAGCTCAGCAGCACTGGCCTAGGAAGAGTTTGGCCAATTGAGTCAGGGGCACAAAGGGCACAGGAGGTGAACTGCAACACACCCAGGGAAAGCTTTGGAACGTCACTTGAAACATGGAAATAAATATAGGAAAATGACAAAACAAAAGACCAAAATGCAATCTCAAACCTCTAACCCATCCCAAGAAAGTCTGGAAGCCATGTACATAGAAGAAAATACTAGTCATACAGCTGAAATACCTGAAATGATATCAACTGAAATAAAGAAGCAAGTACGGCAAGCTATGAAGGAACTGAGATAAGAAATAATCTCCCAGGTAAAAGAAGAAATGATAAAAGTAGTGAAAGAAATAGTGAACGCATCTAAATAAAACACAGCTAAAAAATTAGAGGAACAAAGCAAAATGATAGAATGTCTGAATAAACAGTATAAGAAACAAAGAGATTACATGAAGCAGATTCAAAGAGATATACAGATAATAAAAAAATCCATTGAAAGTTGCCAAAACTACCACAAGGAAAGTGAAGATAGAATTTCAGGCCTCAAAGACAAGATTGCAGGAAAGGAAAGATCTTTTAAAAATAACAAGGAATCAGGAAATAACAATACAACAATTGCAAGATGATGCAAAGAAAAAAAACATAAGGTTAATAGGGATAAATGAAAAAGAAGGGGACAACACAAATATATTAAGAGGCTATTTACAGAAGTAATAGCTGAAAACTTCCCAAACATGAGTATGGAAATTGATGAACAGATTAGTGAAGCATATAGAACTCCAAATAGCCATATCCAAAACAAAACTACACCCAGACATATAATAATCACTATCCCAGAAATCCAACATAAGAAGAGAATATTAAAAACTGTTAGAGAGAAAAGACAGATCACCTATAAAGGAAAACCTGTCAGAATCACAGCAGACTTCTCAACACAAACAATGAATTCAAGAAGAGCATGGAGTAAACTATTTCAGATACTAAAGGAAAATGACTTCCAACCCAGACTGATGCACCCTGGAAAACTGTCCTTCAAAATGGATGGAGAAATAAGATACTTCCATGAGAAAAAAAAGCTGAAGAACTTCATGATCACCAAAGCAACTCTGCAAAGAACACTCAAAGACATTCTAGATACACACAGGAAAAAACCACTAAGCAAGGCAGACAATTAAACAGAATGGAAAGGCAAAGATACAATAGCAGAAAGATAACATATCAACAATAAAATGATATACAACAGTTATAACCATTAATGTAAATGGCCTCAATTCACCAATTAAAAGAAACAGACTGGCAGAATGGATAAGAAAAATGTCCAACCATATGCTGTCTACAACAAACCCATCTAGCCCAAATGGAAATTCATAGACTGAAAGTTCAAGGATGGAAAACAATACTTCATACAATAGGAACTAAAAATAAATAAATAAATAAAACAAACAAAAAAGCAGTGATAGCTATTCTGTTTGCAGACAATGTGAACTTCAAGAATGATCTGAAGAGGTAAAGAAGCTTACTACATACTAGTTAAGGGAAAACTTCAAGAGGAAGAGATAACAACCTTAAATATATATGCACGAAATTCCAGAGCACCCAGCCACACAAAGCAAGTATTAATAGAAATGAATAATCAAATAGGCAATAGCACAGTTATAACAGGAGACTTTATAATGCCGTTGACACAGAGATGGATCATCAGCAAAGACAGAAATCAGCAAAGAAATAACAGAAATGAATCACACATGTGAACAAATGGACTTGATAAATGTATACAGAGTGTTCCACCCAACAATATCAGAATATACATTCTTATCAGCAGTACTTGGGACATTATCTAAAATAGAACATATACTATCCCACAGAACATATTTAAGGAAATGAAAAAGAATAGAAATTATCCCTTGGATGTTATCGGACCCTAGTGCCATGAAACTAGAAATTAATGATAAAAGAAACTGCAAAAACCCCACAAACACATGGAAATTAAATAATACACTCTTGAGCAATCAATGGATCACAGAGGAAATTAAAGAAGAAATGAAACATTATCTACAAGCAAACAAAAATACAAATACAATTTACCAGAATCTGTAGGATGCAATGAATGTGGCCCTTGGAGGAAAATTTATTGCAGTGAGTTCCCACATTAGGAAAACAGAATGAACAAAAATAAACAACCTGATGCTACACCTCAAACATCTAGAAAAAGGAGAGCAAGCCAAGCCCAAAACCAAAAGAAGGGAAGAAATTATAGAGGTCAAAGCAGAACTTAATGCAATAGAGAATAAGAAAACAATACAAAGAATCAATGAATCAAAGCATTGGTTTCTGAAAGAATAAATAAAATTGATAAGCCCCTAGCCAATCTTTTCAAAAAAAGGAAAGAAAAGACTCAAATTCATGCAATGCGGAATGAAAAAGGTGAAATCACTACTGACTCTGTGGAAATGCAGATCATCATCACCTATTTCAAAAACCTCCACACTCATAGGTTTGATAACACAGAAGAAAAGCAGATTCCTAGAAAATTATGAACCACCAAAGCTGGGTCAAGAACATGTGAAACTGCTGAATAACCCAATTTCTATTAATAGAATTGAAAATGTAGTTAAGTCCTTACCAACAAACAAGAGCCCAGGCACAGACAGATTCATGGCGGAATTCTACAAACAATACAAAGAAGACCTAATGCTGACACTCCTCAAACTGTTCAATGAAATCAAAGGGAAGCAATTCTCCCTAAGTCATTCCTGGAAGTAAATATTACTCTAGTACCAAAACCTGAGAAAGACCCAACTGAAAAGGAGAACTACAGGCCAATCTCCCTAATGAACATAGATTCAAAAATTCTCAATAAAATATTGGCAAACAGGATCCAGCAAATCATCAAGAAGATTATACACCATGACCAAGTGGGATTTATCCAAGACATGCAGGAATGGTTCAACATACATAAATCAATAAATGTAATCCACCATATCAATACAGTCAAAAGTAAAAATCACATGATCATTTCTATAGATGCAGAAAAAGCTTTTGATAAGATCCAACACCCATTCATCATAAGAACCTCACAAATTGGAATAGATAGTCTTTACCTCAATATGATAAAGGCCATCTATGACAAACCAACAGCCATCATCATATTAAGTGGCCAAAAACTGAAAGCCTTTTCCTTAAAATCAGGCACAAGACAAAGATGTCCTTTATCACTGCTCCTTTTCAACATAGTACTGGAAATACTAGCCAGAGCAATTAGGCAAGAGAGATAAATAAAAGGAGTAAAGATAGGAAAAGAGGAAGTTAAACTATCATTACTTGCAGATGAAATGGTACTCTACATAGAAGACCCTCAAAGTGCCATTGAAAGAGTCCTAAATATATTACATAAATTCAGCAACATAGCTGGAAACAAAGCAAATACTCAAAAATCAATAGCATTCCTACACACTAACAACAAAATTACTGAAAGAGAAATGAGAACATGAGAACCCTTCTCATTTCTCATGAGAAATGAGAACCCTTCACACTACCATCCAAAAAAATGAAGTACCTAGGAATTAATCTAATGAAAGAAGTAAAAGAGCTATGCAGGGAAAATTATAATGCCCTGAAAAAAAGAAAGCAAAGAGAGCCTCAGAAAGTGGAAAGAAATCCTTTGTTCATGGATAGGAAGAATAAATATTGGGAAAATAGCCATGCTCCCAAAATTGTTATACAGATTCAGTGCAATCCCAATGAAAATACCACTAACATATCTCATAGGTCTAAAGAAATTACTCCTAAAATTCATCTGCAACCAGAAGAGACCTAGAATAGCAAAGGCAATTCTAAGCAGCAAAGTCAAGGCAGGAGGAATCACAACCCCTGACTTGAAGTTATACTACAAAGCTACTATAATAAAATCCACATGGAACTGGAATAAAAACAGATCTGAAGATCAATGAAATAGACTAGAAGATACAACCACAACTACAAACACACTCAACCACCTTATCTTTGATAAAGGGGCCAAACATGTTCACTGGAAGAATGATAGTCTCTTTAATAAGTGGTGCTGGAAAAACTGGTTATCCATATGCCTGTGACCATGTACTTTAATATCTAAATGTTAAAAAAGAAACACTAAATCTGTTGGAAGATAAAGTAGGTAAAAATCTTGAAGACATAGGGGTAGGTAGAGAATTCATGAACAAGAACAAAACTGCATGGGAAATACTTCCCAGAATCAATAACTGGGATCACATCTTATTAAAGAGCTTCTGCATGTTGAAAGAAATTCTGAGCACAGTGAAAAGAAAACTCACAAACTGGGAAAAATTCTTAGTGAACTGTCCCTCAGACAAAGGACTTCTGTCTAGAACTTATAAAGAATTTTAAAAAACCAGACCACAGAAATTCAAAGACTCAATTCAAAAATGGGCATCTGAGATGAAAACACAGTTCTTGGATGAAGAAATATGAATGACAAACAAATACTTGAAAACATGTTCATCATCATTAGTCTTTAGAGAAATGCTAATTAAAACCACAATGAGATTCCATCTCACTTCAGAAAGAATGGCCAGGCTCACAAAAACTACCAACAACAAATGCTGGAGAGACTGTGGGGAAAAAGGAACTCTTCTGCACTGTTGGTGGGAATGTAGACTGGTGCAACCACTGTGGAGGTTAGTCTGGAGATTCCTCAAAAAGCTGGGATTGGAAGTCCCATTTCACCCAGCTATTCCACTCTTAGGCATATTCCCATAAGATTTAAAAACATCTTACCATAGTGATATATGTGCACCCATGTTTATAGCAGCACAATTTGTAATAGCCAGATCTTGGAAACAATGTAAGTGCCCATCAACTGAGGAATGAATAAAAAAATTGTGGTACTTTTATACAATGGAGTACTACTCACCTATAAAGAATGATCACATTGAGATATTTATAAATAAATGGATGGAACTTGAGACCATACTCATAAGCAAAATAAATCAAACTCACATGTATAAATACCATATAGTCTACCTAGTGTAAGAAATGCTAAGAGTACATAAGAGTCTATGGTAATCATTGTTCACCATTATATTGCTTTGAAGTTTTATAATGTTTTCATTCATTGGCTGGAACATTTTTATTCTGTTTTGTTTGATATTATTATGTGTGATGGTATTAACAGCTACTTTGAAGAAAATAAGGCATTATGGCAGCCATTGCTGATTTAATATCATCTTGCTTTGAAGTCTTACAATGCTTTTGTTTTTCTGTTACCATTGGTTCTATCATGTTTTGTCTTCATGGATTTTAATATGTGTAATAGTATAAACAAATTTTTTATGGTAAATGAGGTATTATAGTAGCCATTGTTCATCTTCTGTTATTTGTTTCAGAATGCCTTGTAATACTTTCATTCTCTTGAATGGTTTTATTCTATTTTGTTATGTTTGATAATATCGTATGTGAAGCTCTCCTCAACTATTTCAATTGTCTTATTGCGAGTCTTGTGCTGCTTGCATTATTCTGTTCTGATCTTCTTTATTCTGTCTTCTTTTGTTTTATTCTCTTTAAAATAAAATTTAAAAAAAAGAAATCTACCAATAAAAACTACTGCAGGAGCTGTAGGGAAAAAGGAACAATTCTTCACTGGTGTTTGGAGTGTATACTAATGTAAGTACTATACATCAGTGTGGAAAGTCCTCAAAAACTAGTATGAGAAGTACTACTTGACCCAGATATTAACCTTCTTGGTGTCTATGCAAAATAATTAAAAAATCATACCACAGTGATACATATGCATCTTTGTTGATAATGGCACTTTTGTAATAGGTAAATCTTGGAAAAAACCCAAAAGGTTATCAACCAAATAAAAGATAAAAAAGTGTCCATTTTTTTAATGCAATAGCAACCTACTCAACCATAAAGAAGGAAAAATTTGATGCATTTATAACTAAAGGGTTGGAACTTGAGAGTGCAACAAAGTGAAATAAATCAGACACACAACTGTAAGTACCACTTTGTCTCTTTGATGTGAGAAACTGAAAGTATAAATAAGAACTAAATGCATAATGGATCTTGTGAAACAGGAAGAAATTCTTCAAAAGGAAAGGGGTATTGATTGGGAAGGAAAGAGAGAGAAAGAAATAATTAAGTCACAATGGATAAAATTGAAACAAAGCTGTATAAATAAGGAGAGAAAGGGGTTAAAGGGAGGGTGGGGAATAAAAAATGGAACTAAGATATGTAATATTAAAGATACAAATTCCCTACCATGAATGTGATTATTATGTATATTTACATTGTACCCATAAACTTGGTAATAATAATAATAAAAGAAATGCCACAATAAGCATGATAATTTATGTGCATTATACATACTGCTAATTTTTTTTTAGCCAGGGTTTGGACTTACAACCTTGTGATTGGCAGGCAGGTAGTTGTGCCATTGAGCTAAATCACTGGCCCTTGTAGTACTAATTATTAAAAAATAAATATTAAAAATATTCAGGAAAGATAGAGGTGATATTATTTTGTAAACTGCATATTTACTATAAATCTGATCTCCAAACGTATTCAGTTTTACACTTCTCTATAAGGATGTTAGGAGTTTAGACTACTTGGTACATTTGAATAAATTACTTGACTATTATAGTGAATATTTAAATGAATATTTTTGAGCAGAATAATGATTCTTATTTTAGACTAATCCCATTATTTACTGGAGAACATTTCTGAAATGCATAGATAATCCATAGTTACATCCTTTTAAGTACATAGTTTATTTTGGAGTTCTTTTTATAAGTAAACTAAAACAAATCATTAGTAAGACTACATTGAAAAAAAAGCATAATATTTTTCTAAAATACATGATGCAAAATTTTTTCAGTTATTCATCAAAAAATTATTTGTTCATTTTTTAATATATTGCATAGTGTTATCTTCAAAATACTTGTTCAGATTACAAGATATAGGCATGAAAAATGGATCAAAAAATTGAATAATGAAAGTACAAACTGTTCTTTTTGATGAACAGAGATTAGCAGTACAGTTGCCATATGTCATATATATGTATACATATGCATATATAGTTGCTATATATCTTGTATATGTGTATATGTATTATCTATTTCATTTTTTCTTTCTCACTGCCCTATCCCAGTTTCTCTCTGCTTTTCAGCAGTTGCTTTCCCTTTGCCTTTCACAGTACCTATGGTACATCTTGGATCTCATTTACTCTTCCAGTTATTTACCCTAGGGAGACAATATGACATTTACTCATGCTAGTCTGATTTATTTCACTTAGGAGTATGGTCTCATGTTGCCGGAATTTACCTATAAAAGCCTCAAGCTTATCCTTCTTTATAGTTGAGTAATACTCTATCATATAAAAATATCAGATATATAAAAATATCCATTCCACGATTGATGGGCATTTGAATTGTTTCCAAGACTTAACTTTTACAAATTGTGTTGCTATAAACCTGGATGCAAAAATATTGATGTGGTGTGATGTTTTCACTTCTTCTGGGAAAATACCCAGGAAAACAGCTAGAGTGAATAGGACCACCAATCCTAGTTTTTTGAGGAACTACACACTGATTTCCACAATGGTTGCACGAGTCAACACTTCCAACAACAGGAAAGAAGAATTCCTTTTCCCCACAGCCCATCAGCATTTGTTATTGGTTCATTTCCCAATGGCAGCCATTCCTTTAGTGTGAAATTGAATATCAGTGTTGTTTTTATTTGCATTTCTCAAACTACCAGTGATGGATGCTGAACATTTTTTATGTATTCATTTGCCATTTGTGTTTCTTCATCTGAGAAGTGCATATTCATCTCAGATACCCATTAATGGATTGGATCTTTGAATTTGGGGGATATCATTTTTTTTCAATTCTTTATATTCTGTAGATAAAAATCCTTTGTCTGAGGGATAGTTGGCAAAATTTTTTCCCAATCTGTGGGTTTTCTTTTCACGGTTGATGATTTCTTTTGATGCACAACACTTTTTAGTTAGATGAGATGCAGTTATTGATTCTTTGAAGTCCTCATGTAGTGTGCATTTTGTTCAGGAACTCTTTGCCTACATGATGTCTCTGAAATTTCTGCCTACTTTGCCATGTGAGGCTTTGAAAAAGACAAAAATTGAATAAATCTGTATCTTATTCTCTTTGTCTTCACTCCATAAATAATAGGATTCATCATGGATGGAACAGGAAGATAGATATTGGCCACAAATATATGGACACAGGGAGCAACTCAATGCCCAAATCTGTGTGTGAGAAAAGAGAAGAAGGCTGGAGTGTAGAAGAATAAGATGACACAGATGTGGGAGACACAGGTGCCCAAGGTTTTGACTGGCATTCTTGGAAGGGAGGTGGAAGACAGTGTGGAGAATGAGGACATAAGCACAAAGGATCAGCATGAAGTCCACCCCCACCCCAGTGATGAAGGCAACAATGAGGCTGTAGGCTATGTGGATTCTTGTATCAGCACAGGCAGCTTGATGAGGGCCAGGAACTCGCAGTAGGTGTGGGAAATTGTGTTGGTTCTGCAGTAGGGAAGCCAGTGTAGCAGGAAAGGATGAGGACTGAGAAGTGCTGTGCCCCGGAGTACAACAGCAAGTCCTATTCCTCCAACTACAGGGTGTGTGAGAATAGCTGAGCATCTTAGTGGGTTACAAATGGCTACATAATTGTCAAAAGCCATGGCCAAGAAGAAGCCAGACTCCATGGTGGAGCAAGAGTGAATCAGGAACACTTGAGTGAGGCAGGCTTCCAAGCAAATCTCTCCATCATGAAACAGAAGAGACTGAGAAGTTTGGGGACAGCCTCGTGCACACAACAAGACCAGCCACTGCCAGCATGCAGAGGAACAGATACATTGGCTCGTGGAGGCTGGGGTCTGTCTTGATGATAAAGAGAAGTGAACAGTTCTCCAGTAGATCTAGAAGGTAAACCACACAAAAAGGAATAGAGATGCAGATGTGAGCAGCCTCCAACCCCAGAATGCCAGTGAGAATGAAGGCTGTTGAATGGACATCAGTTTTATTGTAGACTGACATCATAAGTGTCAAGTGTTTTAGTTTTCTCTTCTTGGATGTTTCTTAGTATCACATGGTACAAAAATGTGTAAGTTTTTGAAAACGAAATCCAAAATACAATGAACTGTGGCATCACGGGTCAAATACAAAAAATTTAAATACCTACATAGAAATTGTCTCATCATTTAACCATCAGGTATTTAAATAGGTTATTCTATTTTAAAGCTGTCAGCATTAAAAACACAGAGGATGTCTGAATGAAGAGATGCATAAAAATTTTTTTCTTATTAAGAAGTATTGGACTATATGAACCTCCTTAATCCTGCACATGTACTCTTAATAAATTTTCTCATTAGAATAACATTAACAAGTTTTATTGATTTATGAAATATTAATGTGAAATTTTGCTAATGCATAGATGCTAAATGACGTTATGATTTACACAGCACATCCAGAGTCATGTTTATGAAAAATTTATTATCTTTCATTGAGAAGAATGTGATACCAGTTAAAAATTAAAGAATCAGGTTTTCAATAGAGAATTGATTTTTTTTAGAAATTGATCTAAATATTTCAGATATACTGTGAAACAGTGTAGCTTTGACATAAGACAAATAACAGAGAACTCTTCAATATTTGTGGATTTAGAAGGTTTACTCACATCTTCATAAGACACATTTATGTTTGATAATAAGGATGTGCTTAGGAAAGTGTGTTAGGAAATATATCTTTGTGCTTTTAAAGACTTTCTATTGACCACAGATTCGAATTTTCTCCTAATTTCATTGAGCTTTTTTTTCAGACTTCCCATTTTATGTTGTCATATAAGCTTCATCATTTCCTTTAATTATTCTAATTAATCAAAACAATGGCTCTTGATTGACTCATAAACACATCTACACTTTCAAATGCAATTCATAGGCTGTCCTCTGTCCCTCAATTATCTCTATTGTTTTATTTCTACACTCATTCTGATACTGAGATTTACTCATTATACTTACTCCCTTTAGGATTACTTTAATAGCATTTTGGTTGTCATATAGGTTACCTAGAAGTTTCTTTTTCTTCATCTTTTCTTCACTTGTAGTACAGAGGAGGCATTGTTTCTGAAACACTTTATTTACTGTGAAAGATATAGTTGTAGATTATATTGTTTTATGAGCATGAAAAATAAATCAGTGAACACTGAACTATGTCTAGCACACTGGCCCTTAATAAATGCTTATACTTATTTAAAATATCATAACCTCTTAACCTAATTTGATGTTCACACCCAAAAGTTCTGCATAGTTTCACTGTTTCAATGCAGAGTCCCAAGGGATGGATATTTTCTTTTGAACAAGAAAATAGCTGGGTATATGCATCAAGGTAGCTTTGGAAAGCTTGGGGAATGGCATTTCTGAATCACGACACTTATCAGACTTTATGAGAACTTAGGGAAACTAGATTACTGGACAGTTGTGCAATAAGACCACAGTTAATATTTCTAGAGTTAACATTCATTGAAATGAATCAGTTGATTTCCTAGGAACATTTCTTATATTAACTCATGTAAATTTTATCTTTACTTTTGATTCAGGAATGTTTAGTAATCTGCATCAAGTTAAACAACTGGTTAGTGTGAGTCTTAGTTTTTAGCACAGATGCTGATTTATGATCCCTCACAATTAATTAAAGTAATGAAATCTCCTAATTGTGGGATGGTTTATGTGGGTGACCATGTTTTGTATATAGGGAAAAATACTTCTCACCAATATTTGACTGTTAACAACGGATGAATGTCCCATTTCATATGCCTTAAAGAAGTTACTCTAAGTCTAAGCCTCTCTTTTCATAATTAGCCATTCCCCAAAGCTCCTGAGAAGGAAATTTAATGTAACAAGGCTCTGTCAGTCTTACACCCTGTGATTAAGTTTGTGTTGCACTCTTTGAGCTCTTGCATTTTATATACCTCCACTTGCTTGTCCTAAAATAAATCTTTGAATCATTCAAACATAGTTGTGGTTCTTTCTCGTATTCTTGTATTCTTCACACACTTTAACCTTCTGTATTTCAGTTTACTTTTTCTCTCAGCAAGTATGAATATATTTTCCCAGTACCAAGCAATTGAACAGGTCACATATAGAAAAATTAGGAGTAAAGGGGATGAAAATATAAAATCACTAAAAAAAGACTTTTATGTTACTTACAATATGGAAATTTAAAATTAAGATGAATAGGATACTAAAGATAGAGCACATTATCACACAACAGACATAGAATGTGGATGTAACATTTGGATGAAAGAGGAAATTTTGAGAACTATTGGTAGCATTTTGTTGAAAAATTTGTCCTGTTATCTACTTTTTTTGGTACGAATCTTTTTGCTTTATACTTTGTACTGAGGAAGTGCCTTGAAAATAATGAAAGATTCCATGATAAATATTATTATTCTATTATTTGGTTATACAAATCTGTTTTACTTTTCATAAAAAGAAAAAAAAAGAAAAGAATGGAAAAATAATTGAAATAAGTTTTAAGGTAAAATAATGTAGTACACATTGCTACTAAAAATAGTAAATTAGTATTTTTAAGTGAATTATTTAACTACCTCTCATCCCCAGAAAAAGTTTAACATATAAACTTGGGAAAAAGTAGTGTCTCTTACTGTAAAACAGTCTCTAATGGCATGAAAATTGAATTGTTGACAATTCCAATAGTAAAACAAAGGTAATAAATTTTAAATTTTAAAATTACAAGCATACCTATAATCATATTCTCAACATATCTAAAAGAAATACCATGTATTTCTATGAATTGAATCACAGATATACAAATAAAATATAACATTGTTATTTGTCACATTAACTTGAATATGTGTACAAAATGAATCATGCAGCATAGAATGGAAGTGCAATTATACTGATAAATAGATAAACATGAAAGTATATAACAAAATCCATAACCAAGTTAGGAGAGGGCCGAGTGAGGGATGGATGGAAAGGAGTACAGACAGCATAGGGTTTAGCTTTATTGCTATGACTTCTCTTTATCCTAACATTAACAGTCTATTCAGTGATTCATGAATTCCCTGTAGTCTTCAAGGTGAGTAAATCACACAGAGCTGCAACTGTATGCAAAAAAAAAAAAGAGAAAAAAACTAGGAAATTACAAGCAAATCATGCTCTCCCTTATCTACTGCAATACATACTAAGTAATTTTTCTAACCATTTGAAATACATTTGCCACAATTCGTGCCCTAGAGAGCTGGTTGCTTTCTCAATCTATGAAAACTGTCTTCACTCTTCACAGTATTTTCAAGCTCATGTCAGTCTTTGACAACCTTTTACTGGTACTGAAGCTCTATTTTTCTGTCACATTTTATGGCAATATGCTCCTAGTCACACTGAATTATCATTGACACTTTCTTTGGTATCTGTATATTATCCACACTTACCTATCATCAGTATGTCATTTTAAATTTTATATTTCTTTATATCTTTCTTCTTTATTCTATTGCAGATTCATCCCATGTAGAAATGATGTCTTTTCATGTATTTCCTATGTTTCCAACAAAAGCCTGAAGAGTAAAGAAAAAATACAATTAGAAGGAATATCATTACTTTCTGGTAAACAATTTCCATATAAACTGCAGTAACAGTTTCATAAACACAGTGTTAAATTTTTAGCCATATTTAAATTTTTGTCTTCCACAAAACTGAGTCCTATTCCACTCAGTATTTTTCTGTGTATGTAATGTGAGCTTCCATTTTATTGAGCTTCTGTTTTGTTAGATATATTGCTGGCATCATGCCACTTGGTCCTTATGTAAGTTTTGAGGCAGGTGACAATGTTTATGAAACAGATAAAAATCACACTTAGAACACTCAGTTTACCCAGTGCTACTCTAGCGTGAATTTGTAGGGATGGGAATTGAAGTCAATTAATGTGAATTTGTAACAGTTACATGAAGTGTTAAAACACTAACATACCATCAACACTTATATAAAGATCATACAATAGGGATTGCTTTCAGCACAATGAAATGTTACTGTAATATCATGCTTCATAAAGTTTTCTCAGCCTATAAACTAGCACATCTACCTCATTCTAACCTTTCTTTCATCCATCTGCCTCAGATATTCTGAGTTATGTAGAAAAACTGATGTACCAATTACTCTTATGGAAAACTGCTGCCCAGTCTTAGCCTATAGAAGTAGAGATGCTGCTGTTTGCGAGATTCATGCAGTGTATTCAGGAGCCACAAACCCAAATGAGATCAGTTGTCTCAAGAAATCTTCCACAGATCTGTTTCTCAGAGCTAGGCTGAAGTGAGTTGAGCCGTGAAACCTGTCATGTGGTGGCCGAGCAGCCAGCTCTTGATGCAGGGATAATCAATGTGCACTTGTTTACCTCACCAGGGATTGTGTGGGTCAAAATGAGCACAACTCTTCCTTGTCCTGAGCAAGTCTTCCCTTCTCTCATGCCTTAGCTTTTCTAAACAAGCTCAATTAAACAGTTTTTAAGTGCCCAGGTCCCCATGGGCAAGAATTGTGATAGAATCCCCATGGTGTAAGGAAAACAAACCCTAGGGAGTTAAGATTTTGGTTTAGAAGACAACTTGTGTAATTGTAAAAGTCAACCTCTTTATAAAAAGGAGAATCTGGAAGATGGAGTGGAGTGTGTATTCCCCAGCTCTCTCTGGAGACAGCCTTCAGCACACACAACTGTTATGTCTCATATTTTCTGGATTTTAAGATTATGTTTCACACAATCCTTTTTTATGTTTAATATTAAAATATCATTAAAGCACTAACATCATTCATATTATCTTGTTATTAGGCTTACTGATATATCTTGTGTTTATGCAATTTTGAATATTTGCATTATATCAGACTTTATTATATTTTTATCTTATTATATATCTCTTATTGCTGCCATAATTTACAGAAATAAAATTTATAAAAATATTTAGTTATAATCAGAATGGACTTTTGATGAAAATTTTGTTGTAGCTAAACTTTAACATAGAAATGCTGATACTGTTAATTATTAAATATTTTTAGCTAGATGTAATTACTGTTTTCTTTGAATGTATTTCAGTCACCTTTAGATCTTTTAACGATTTTTTGAAACCATTCTGTGTTAATCACACAAATTAGTTTAATTATAAAACATTGAGCTTTAAAATTATGCACAATTACATTCTCCATTCAAATTATGCATAATTATATATCTCAATTATATATTTTATATAAACTGCACAAGTGTATATGAGTCTCATATTTCCAAATTGCAAGTGTTGCTAATATTTAAGATATATCCACAACTCCAGATCAATATTCATGGTCATTCAGTGTCATTTGCAATATGTAAAACGTTGTCCAAAACTTGACCTGCTCTTCTTACATGTTCTTTCAGGAGGTCAAACAAGAAAATGTGAGTTATCATTTCAGCTCTCAGAAACAAGTATCCATTTTGCTTTCTGTTCAGTGCTGCATCTCTGTACCTCTGCTTCTCTGTAGTTCTCTCTTTCTCTTTTTCTGTCTTTCATAATGATCCCCCTGTGTAGTGGATTGGTAACTACCTGGTGGTCAACTTAAACACTAGCTGAACTGAAGCAATGTGGTGCTGAGTGTGGATGGCCCACCTGAGGACTGTTGGGAGCATAAAAAGGAAACTTGGAGAAGAAAAAGGATCCTTGTGGGTTCTCCTAAATGTTGTTGTTTGGAGCCGTCGGTTCCAGAGGAGCCTGTCATGCTGGCTCCCCTGATATGACCTTGGCTGTTGTCATCAGAGGAGCTCGGATCTTTTCACTGAGAATGGCTGTGATCCACTTTGGGGGAGCTTTGATCCTTACTTTGAGCATTACTTCCTGGCTCCAGAGGGTAAGACGTGCAAAGTTTAATCTCCAGGAGATGTTTGCCATGCTGGCTTCCTGATACATACTGGGCTGCTCTTATTGTCAGAGGAGCTCAGAACTTCACTGTCACAGAGAATGGCTGTGGTACTTTTCAGTGGAGCACTGGTCCTTATTTTGAGTGTCACTTCTTGGCTCCACTAGAGATCCCTCGATCAGCTGGCACAGATCTCTCATCCCTCTGGCATAGACTTTTTAGCTTCCCCCACTGACCTTTGAGCTTTGTCAGTGCAGATCTGTGAAACAGACTTGCATGGCTCATTGTTGTGGGCTCTGGGTTTTCAGCTGAACTCACACAAGTTATTGACATGGGATTCAGGCCCTTAGCTGGATTTACTAGGTCTTTACTGTTGTGGACCGATATCCTGCACTTTCTATGTATTTGACTCCTTGAGTCACCATTATAAATAATATAAATTATGCATCCTGTATGTGATTGTTCTCCTTGCAAACCTAATTACAACATCCCTGTTAAAAGTTGCTCTCAACTGTAGTGTTGAAGTGCTGCAAATATCAAAAGTTATGGGAAAAATAACTGCTAAGATCTAGGCAGACAAGAATGTTAGTGGTTTTGGTTATGAGTTCAATCTCAATGAGTAAATACAATCCCCCCCTCCAAAAAGAAAAGAAAAGGAAGTTTGGCTATTTTTATGGGAGCTTTACAGGAAAATGCTAAAGCAGTATCTGTAATATGCAATACAGTTATAGAAAAGAAGCATTAATTAAAATTCATGAGAATGAATTGTTTTTGATCAAGCTCCTGCATAAGGAAACAACAAACCAGAACACTCAGGCAAAGTGTGGTGTAATCAACATGTAACAGATAGGAAAATCTTCAAATAGACCAATTTATTCTAAAAATAGGAGAGGATCAGCTGTGATTCAGAAAGAACCAGGTTAATCTGAGCCAACAGGTGAAAGAAGAACTCTGATTTAACCTTCATGAGAGCAGTAAGTTGAATTGGCCAATGCATTTTTGTGTTATTCTGCGTCCTTGTTCCAGTTTACCATGCAAGAACCATTTGCTCTGTCCTCTCTAATGTAGGATCCTTTGTCCTCAGTAAGAATTATCCTTGATTCCTGAAGTACTAACACAAACTGATTAGACCATTAAATTTGTTGTAAAAGATTTTACAGATGAAAAATGTCTAAATTGTTGTATTCATGAGATGTTAGACAATAAAATCCAATTAGAATTCAGTGTAGAACATTTGAAGGAGGAGAAAAACTAAATCAATTTACATACATATTGACCAGCGTCAGGAAAATGTACAACCCTCTGGCTCGCTTTTTCAAAATTCATTACAAATGTCATTGCTGTGACTGAGGCAGGTCTTGCCTATTAGGAGAAAATATTTAGCACTATTTCTAAAGTAATTTTCAAGTGTATCATGGAATGGAATTATGTAAATCAGAATTATGGAATATAAAGTTCTATTTTTTTTTTTTTTACTGGGAATTGAACTCAAGACTTAGAGCTTCCCAGGCAGAAGCTGCATCACCTAACTTCGTCCCCAGACCAAGAATGTAGGAGAATTGAACTTGCTCCTCTACCAAATAAAATTTTGTGTTCATAATCACTTTTTCTCCAGAGCCCTGAACATTTGCATTTTTTAAAATTGCACATATAAGATTATGCAGTATTAGTCTTTCTGTGATAAAATAGTTTATCGTGATATCAGTTAAGAAAGGCCATGTGGTAAAATGCAAAATTACATGACAAAATTCCTTTCTTCATAAGGCCAGTAGTGCTCCACTGCACAGACATGCCACACTGAGGCTTCTTTCACCAGAAGGGACCCTGGGGCCAAGCTGTTTTTTCTGTCAGGGGGCAGAGGGATCACCCGTGTCACATGGGTAAGTGAAACTTTTTATCATTTTCAATGTGCCTTTTCTCATTCTTGCTCCATCAGGTGGCTGAAACAACTCCTTTGAATGGTAGAGACACCACAAAATTATTTTCCATGAATGGTTAATAATCAGTGTTTGTGAGAGGAAATGAATGCTGAGCACCTCTGCTTTGCCATTTTACTGACTCCTGATTTTCTGAGCAATGTGGGTGTCTTAATCTTGCACCCTTCCTGAGTCAAGACAACATTACCAAGTGTATCCTCAGAGACTTTTTTTTTTTTTTTTGGCTTTACAAATCATCTTTAGGACATTTTGTCTTGCAGGCCCCTCAGGCGATGTGAAGTAATCTCACAAGAAGTGAACAGGATGAGCTGAGAAAACACAGAGATGGGATTCCATCCTGGGCTCAATCCAGTGAGTCTTTCTTGTCAGAGGTGCTTCCATATAATGCAGGGAAGGGCAAAGAGACAGAGGCACAGCAGAAGAGAAAAAGAGAAGGGCAAAGAATTTGGGGAGAGAAGATTAAGGATGAAATATAGAAAATGAAGAATTATGGATAGGAACTGTCATGTAATAATATTAAAACCATTTGGGTTGTAGCCTGAGTGTAATTGATGCAGATTTTATGACACTCAGTCTGCTAATATCTAAAAAAATAATGCATGGCATGATTATCTTTGGAATATGGTTTAAAGTATTTTAAAATAATTGTCTTTTAATCTAATTGTATTTGTAGGAATGCTTCTTTACCATCTCATTGTAGATGAAAATTGGGCCCACAAATATTAATCATTGTGGAATGTGATACAGCCAACAGACAATGCTTATTTACTTTCTTTTGACTATAACCATAAAGCAGATATTAGACTGACCCCAGAACTCATGAGTCTATGTAATGCAGCACATTGGGTTGCAATCAACCAAATAGATAAAATGGTTTGAACAATTTTCACTGTGAGAAATAAATGTATTGATTTTAAAAAGTAGGATAAATCAAATATTTTGAATTTTGTGGCTAGAAAATGACAATGCTGTTATGATTTCTGATATAGTCAATCATTGACTGATATTAATGCATAACTGACAATTACAATATTTCCTTATTTTGTATATAACCCCATTTATTTCTACCTGGTGTCCAAATCATTGTTGATATACTTAACTAACAACTCACACACTGCTTATTCTAGAATAAAATTATCTGATTTAAGATAGGCAATTTTCCATTAATTTATTTATAATTAAAATATAATTATCTTATTTTTATAAAAATGAAATTCAGTTCATTCATTTATATATATATATATATATATGTGTATATATATCAATTAAAGTGAATTTAAAATTATAAACCATGTAGCTATTAGTTAAAACAATTTCTTTTCTCCTAGACTCTAAATTTTGGGTTTACTCATGTAGGGAAAATATTTTTATTGCTCTTTAACACTATTTGACATGATTCTTGGTTTTAATAGATGTCATGTAAAAATATCGAAAGTTTTATTTAATACAAAATCTGACATTGTCATTTATATTGATGTCATGTAAAATTACTTCCATGACTGAAAGTATCCTACTTTCATTCCACGGTTTCTTGTGTCACACATTTTTTAATTTATTTGTTAATCTAAGGCTAAGGCATCATAGAAGAAAAACATGTTTTCATGAGCCTGCCACAGTGTGTCTCCTCCAAATAACATCTCTTGTTCTTGGCTTTCATTCTTTTTAAAGGTTTGCCGTTTCCTCTTCAGAGTTCCCAATTTCCTTAACCATTTTTAACTGCTTTGCTTTCTGCCTGTATATCTTGGAAGCATTTTTGTTTTGACCTTGTTCCTCTTACATATCAATATCTAGATAATATCTTGATTGTTTTACTGAAATTGCTGTTGCAATTACTATTACTCCTCTAATGATACAAATGATCAAAAGAGACTTTTTACTGTGAAACAGTTACAGGCAATGAAAGACAGACAACCTTGAAAATGCACCCATTCCAATGTCATAAGTAAAGTACATGAAAATATTTAAGAAAGTATAAATTTAGGTATTTTTAAAAATGACAAACGTTCTTTGCTTCTAATAACCTGGACTGGTGAATATATTGCTTTTTTATCTAGGTGGATTTTTTTATTTTTTTTGTAATTTATTTTCCTTATTACTGAACTGTTAATTTCATGATGGCTTTGTGCTTGCAATATCGATATTGACATATCTAATTCAGATAGATGTGAATATGAAGGAGATTATATCTGTAAATATTTGTGCATTAAGTGTGTTTTAATGTATTCCTGGAATACATCATGACTTATTTTTTCCTGTTGTCCCTTTTCCTGTCATTCAGTCTTTTCCTATGTACTTTCCCCTTGCTTTGTAAACACATGTACTTCAACCACTTGATGAGACTTTAAAGTCTTTGAGTTCCATTTCCATTGTAAAACATACTCGAAATGTTCTCCTGGAGGTGAGCACCCCATAAATCTCTTGGGGAAATAGGCAGTGGACATAGATTTCTATAGAACAGTTAATGGATGTGCTTCACTTGACTGTAGTAATTATAACCAGTGTTCTTCATCCACCACTGAAGAAAGATTTCTTGACACAAAGAAGTCTTTGCTATTACAATCTAGGCCATCTAAATTTTTGAAATAACTATTTTTGGTGGTAATTTAAGGTTGTGGCATAAAAAGTAAGTTGTATTCCAAACAATAATGTGTAGTGAGGTCATCTATGATAGCAATATAACAAATGAGGCTAGCAGAGGACCAATGGTAAGTGCAGCCTTACAAAGCTGATAACAAAAATGAAAGAAAAAGAATTAAAAATATCAGAGATGGACTCTATATGCAGTTTTATGGGGTCTAGGTACAGAAATTCTTTCTTTAAAATATTATGAATAACATAATTTTCAGAATTTGGAATTTGCCTTCAGTTTTTAGGTCATGTTAATAGTGAACAGTCTCCATCTTCTAACTGCTCCTTCCTATCTTTTCATTCCTCTTTCTTTTTTACTCTGTATTGACTCTATATTGCTCTTCCTTTTTCTTTAGTCCTTTTCTATGTTTTTTAATTATTAGAGAATAAAAGAGATGAAGGAAAGGACTGCAGGAAGGATACAAGGAGAGTCACAACTAAAATGAAAAAAAATCAGAAACATGAATTTCTTCAACTGCTTGTTGACTGCCATTATTATGTTTTCTTTATTTTTTTTAAGACACCAACTTTTAACAAACCTTAGTGTCCCCACTGAAGGAAGAGTATAATTATTGCGTGTTTATTCTCGGCTACTTCTGAGAATCTGTGAACCAGTATGACATTTGGATTTCCTTATTAATTAAATTCCAATCAGAATCCCAGTAGCAAAGAAATGCACCTTTCTTTTAGAGATGATTTCTGTGAGCAACATTTCACATTTTTCAACAGATATTTTCATATCAGAGGTTTAGTGCAGTGTATCTGTGGGGCTATGAAAGTGAGCTTATGAAACAGAAATTAGCTCAGCACACTAAATTGGTGGACAGATTCCCTAAATACATACCAAAACAAGGACACAAAACAAAATAAAACAAGAAATTCTGCTCCAGTGTCTATCATTCTATATATCTAGGCATAGCAAGGGTTTTGCATCCTGGGTCATGCTTTCTATGCAACCATTCTTATCTGTCCTTCTGTAATGTTATGTGCTGAGGTGCTACAGTGAAGCATTTTATGTCATCAAACAGAATTAGAGATTAAGATAAATATATGACATGCTATTAAAAATTCTAGTTTCTGTATGAGATTTGAGAAGATGCATATTTGTTCAAACTCTACTATTAAATCAGTTTCCATTCCACTTGAAGTGTTCAATCTCTGCAATACAGGTAGAGGTTAAGCTCTACAAATTTGAACCTAAGCATTTCTAAGTCTTCATTTTCCTTATAGAGTTAGTCGGCTACTTCTCTTCTCATCAGTGTCATGATGACCCACACCAGCACTACCACTTTCCACCCAGACACCTTTTTTCTTGTAGGCATTCCTGGGCTGGAGGCTTTCCATGGGTGGATTTCCCTGCCTTTTTGTTCTGTTTACCTAATGGCTCTGCTGGGCAATACTACAGTTCTCCTGGTCATCTGGTCTGACCCTACACTGAGGGAGCCTATGTGCTGCTTTCTCATCATCTTATCAGCTGTAGATCTAGCACTTTCCACATCCTCAGTTCCTCGAATGTTAGGGATCTTCTGGTTTGATGCACATGAAATCAGTTTTGGATCCTGTCTCCAGATGTTTCTGATCCACACCTTCACAGGAATGGAGTCTGCAGTCCTGCTGGCCATGGCCTTCCACCGCTATGTGGCCATCTGTGTGCCACTGCATTATACAACCATTCTGACACCCCAGGTGTTGACAGGGATCAGTGCAGGTATGGTAATGCGCCCAGTCCTGCTCATGTTACCCATTGTGTACTTAACTCATCGTGTGCCTTTCTGTGATGTTCGAGTTATTGTCCACTGCTATTGTGAGCACATGGGCATTGCTCATGTGCCTGTGCTAGCATTCGCGTGGATGCCATATATGGTCTATTTGTGGCTTCTTTTCTCGTTGTGGATGTGGCCCTGATTAGAAGCTCCTTCGCTTACATTCTCCGTGCAGTGTTCCGCATCTCATCTCGAGATGCTCGTCATAAAGCACTGAGCACATGTGGGTCACACGTGGGGGTCATGTGTATTTTCTATACACCGTCACTCTTCTCCTTCCTCACCCACCGATTTGGCAAAAACGTCTCCCATTTTGTCCACATTCTTGTTGCCAATCTCTATGTGGTCACCCCACCTGCCCTCAACTCTATGGAGTGAGAACCAAGCAGATTCATGACTTTGTGTTCTGTGCTTGCACATCAAAGTAAAGGGTCTCTCGCTCTGGGGGGCATAATATAGCTGAAGTAGCCAATTTTAACTCTTTTTGGAGGATTATCTGTTAAATGTTCCTCAGATCACAAAACTTTGAAGATCCCAAATTAACAAACGTTGAAGAATAATCTCATGTCTTAAACCTGTTTGTCTCCTCTCATATTAGTATTGAGTGCTAGAGTCCTTTACAGAATGGAAAATCATCCCAGTGGAATTCCTTCTGTTTTAACTATGGCAATGAAGTGAAAACAATGTAGTTCTTAGTTAAAAACGGCATATTTCACCTTGATCTACTTTTTTTCAACTGCTTTGCTTTTTTTGAAGAATAACATCTCAAATTCAAATGAAAAATGGGAAAGATTTTGATAGATCTCTCCAATATAATTGAAAACTTTGTATTATCTGTTGATTTCACTAAGATATTACACTTTTACAAGTATATAGTCTTTCTCTCCCATTTTAGTATCCTTTTCTTTACATTTAATAAAAATCTGTAGGCACCATGTGCCTTTACTGTGCCGTGTTCTCCCTTTATGTAAAACCATGTATTAACTGAAAACAATGCTTGTTTAAAGGAATGAAAATGTGGTTTATGAGTTTAAATGCATAGAATTTTAATTCTATGGTTTGAAATTGTGTTTAAGTTATTCTCTCTTGTTCTGTATGTGTCTGTCTCTGTGTCTGCGTGTTTGAGTGAATGAGTGTGTGTGTGTGTGTGTGTACATTTTTAACATATTTAAGTGAACTTTAACATTGTGGTCTACTTTGTTCTCCACAATAGTCTCTTTATTTGTTGAATGAAGTAGAAATTTCAACTTTGGGGAGTGACTCATTTCAAATGTATATGATTCCCAGAGAGTTTTAGATTAAAAATTTAATTTTCAATATTGGTCACTTAGGGTTATCCTGGCGTTCTTTCACATATTTGGGGAAGTATTATAAAGACATAACTCCACCATTACTTTAGATCAGTGGCAATTTTTAATTTCTTTTTACATGTACTGTTGATGAAAACTTCTGTGAATGAAAAATTATAGTTAGATTACAAGAATGGTGCACAGAATGTTAAATAGTAATATGTAGCATGTAGATACTATGATTTTTAAAATGCTATAATTTTTTGGCACAATTACATTGAGTTCTAGTAGATATTTTTTCAGTATTCATTAATAGATAAAATCGATTAATTATATTTTCACTAACATTCTCATAATGGACTTAACAAATGATGGTATAAAGAATATGCAAATATGCTTATTCTTAGGATTTACTTCCTATGTTCTTAAAGAAAGATTTTTTTCTTTTTTTCTTGGAGATGAGATAAATTTGATGAATTTTTGTAAGCTTTTTATTCACAAATATATCCAGTAACCTTGTTTCAAATGTTTTCTTTTGGGAGGTGTGTTTCTTTTAATGCTCATCAAATGAAACAGTATTAAAGTTTTTAATAGAAAACCAAAAATGAATCCTTATATTAACGTATTTGTTTTTAATTAATTTAAAATATCTGTATAATTTATAATAACTCCTCTCTTACTGGCATCTAAGATTACCAACTGCAGTCCTGAAACTAACTAAATTCCTGATGTCTATTGGAGGAACAGTTTCTATATACAATATTTCCAACTGATTTGACCAGACACTAAGTAGTCATTTTTAACTAATGATGTTTCCTACTAAACTTTTCCAGCCCAGTTTTAATGGTCTAACACTTGTGCAGCAAAACTTTCATTGTCTCCAAGTATCACATTTCCTTAGGCTGCAATAAAAGGAAAAATAAGATTCAATGGCAAAAACATTGGAAAAACCTTTCCAAGTCCAGATTTTCCCCCAAATTTAACATCCATAAAGCCCTCAGAAGGCAATTTAGACTTTTAATAATAAAGATAATGATGGTCAGATTTCTAAGCCAAAAACATTTTTATGACTGTCTTTATTCACATGGTCAAGTTGTGTTTTTGGACTTGAACTATTCACATTCAGGTAACAAAATAATTGTTTAAGATAAAATATAGTAGTTCAATATAGTATCTCATAGTGAAATTGTAAGTTAAATGTAGAAATTTCGTTATAATAACCCAAAAAGATATTACATAATGTTTTAGGAAACACAGACAACATATATCCTTGTGTAAAAATGTTGCATTGGGAGAGTGCGTGACAGTGGAGAATGGTTCTCTTGTCCTGATGTCCAGTTAAAGTTCAAGTTTTGCAAACTTATAATTCTATCATTAATAACTCAAAGCTCCTTCTCTTATTATGAGTAAAACACATAAATCACAACTTCATAAATGAAAGAATAAGCAGTATGATTTGAGTTATATGGAATACTCATTTTGCTCTATTTTGACTTTGAAGTAGTTTCTTACTCTTGCTTATGTTACATGCTACAGTGTTAGGCAAGATAATGTGTTAATAAAGCTTTCAGACTCTATATAACATTTCATAGGTATTTTAATTAGTACATGTGTATTATATGCATTCCAATTGCTAGGAGATACATAATTACATCGATAGTGTTTTAAAATCCATGTTATGTTTTGAAGTTTCTGTGAGAATTATATGACATCATTTTTAGTATGATGAAAATTATTTCAATAAAGTGTACCAAAATGTATATTAATATCTGCTGCCATTACATAACCTGTTAACCAACATTTTGACTTGATATTAAATTTTTGCAAACTCCACAATAATTCTCAGTAAATATGGAGAATTTAGAGCAGTGTTAAAGAAGAGTGAGAGATAGGTGCCTTTCAGATTTTTTAATTATGAGTTCAATTGATTTTGAAGAGCACAAAAGTAAATTTTCATTTTCATAAACATAATCTTTGTGAAATAACTGTATTTTAACATTTTGAAACTTTTGAAACCAACTGCTCCAGAAATGCTACCTCCCAAGAAAGCCATAATCTTAATATCAAGTATTTATGCAGGTGAAGGGTTTTTTTAATATGTTATTTAAGGAAGATTTTATGAAAGACACTGCAGTAAAGCTGTTGAGAAGCACTGACTGGTTCTCAATCAAATCTAAATTCTTTACTAGGGTAATGAAATAATGTAACCATGAAATTTGAGGGCAAGTGAATGGAATAATATTGGTTTTATTTTGGAAGCTTTGAGATATAAGCTTAACCATTTTATATTTTTTTTATTTTATGAGAAAAAGGTAAAAAATTCATAACAAAATAATAGAATAGCAAGAGTTAATTCCTTGTGTATTATCTTAAAAGTACTTAATCAGAGTATGAGATATGGGCATAAAAATTTCTCCAGATGATATTAGCACAAACTTTTCTTTTCAATGAACTAAGAGATATGATAACTAATTTGCAATTTTTCCTTTTCCCTTCCTTTTTTTCCCTTCCCCCAACCCCAGCTCATTTCTCCTTCTGAAAAATTTCAGCCCCTTTCACAATATCTATTGTAGATGTTACAGCTTCCTTACTCTTTCAGTTTTTCATTCCAGGGGAACAATGCAGTTTTAAAGCATGCTTTGATAAGATCCTGCCAATCTGATTATGCCCTCATTGCCAGAATATACTAAGGTTCATTTTGATCAGTTGTGAAGAATATGACTTTTCTTGTGGACCCATTGTCTTGTCAAGCAGATACTTTCCCCCCTTGCCCTCATGATGACACACAGAAACTAAATTCAAATAGAAATATTACAGCTTCTGAAGTATGAAGTTTTTCATAGCTGCTATTTAGAAATATTTTCTAGTGTTTGTCACAGTGCTGAGAATTTTGTTTATGCTCATTGCATCATCACCATCTCTTAAGTGGGTGAATACTGTATTCACAAGTATTTTCTGGAAAAAAAAATGTTAGTTAACCATTTCCTGCAGAGGGCCTGAGAACAAAAGAGAACTGCATCTTGTGCTGCAGAAAGTAGGTCAGACTCAAATGTCCATGTAATTAATTATGGGGCATGGCTGAAGTAACAATTGCTACCTAGGCTAGAGCCTTCACCTGAAAATCCATAGCAAAAAGGAGATCCAGGAAATTTATTATCAGATGTATGTACATCTTTATCTTCATCACATACTAAGACTGAAGAGAGGTTAAACTTACTTGCTTTAGGTTGACTGACTGAGGAGCTGCAGGGTGGACAACTGCAGCACACTTCTGAGTGTTTCTGGATGGGTCATGGAAGCATGACCTTGGGTACCATATCTGATCCCCTACCACTGTTTCCCTGTTAACATGAAGGAAACAGCTTTCCTCTGCCAAACCCCTCTTCCATGAATTTCCAGGGTTGGAGCCAGCCTAGTTCATACTGAAATCCATGAAACCATGAACAAAACTAAATCACTCTGTCTTTAAATTGTATATGTCAGATATTGTGTCCCAGTGATAAAAAGCCAACAGGAATTCCACTGATAAAGGTAATAAGCATCATTAAGTTCTCCACATTAGCTAAAATGATCTATAGATTCAGTGCAATCCTGAACAAACTTCTAATGGCAATTTTTGTAGAAATAGTGAAAACAAAACAATGTGAAAATTCATATAAAACTATGAATGAACCCTAGTAGCTAAAGAAAACTAGAAAGTAACAATGCTATAGTTGTCATATTTCCTGATTTCAATTGTTACAAAGTGGTAGTAATCAAAACAGTATGGCACAGCCAAGTCTGTAAATCTTAGCTGAGGCAGGAAGATCCCAAGTTTGAGCCTCACCCGTGTAATGTCTCAAAATTTTAAAAATTAAAAAGTAAAAGAAATAAAAAGAAGGGCTAATGGGTAGTTCTTTGTGAAGTTTCTGTTTTCAATGCCTTGTACAAAAAAATATAATCTCTGTAAAATTAGATACTTGGACCACTCTAACACAGTAGAAGGCCAAAGATAATTAACTAAGTATGGTGAAACCACCAAAAAGACACAATTGTGAAAATTCACAATCATTTCAATAAATTGTGTTAGGAAACTTGGATATCCATAAGGAACATATGAAACTGGGCACTGTATTACAATTCCTAAAAAAGAATTACCTGAAAATGTATTAAAACAGAACATTAGTTTTGAAACTTATAGAAGAAAGCAGAGAATAAACTTCCTTGAAACAGATCTTTGAAATTATTTCTTGAATGAGATGAGAAAAGCACAGTAACAAAACTGTTAATGAAGAAATGGGACTAAAATAAGCCCAAAAACTTTTTCATAGAATTCAACAAACTAAAAATTTGCATAAATGGAAAAATATATCCAATAAGAGGTTTATATACAAGTACGTAAAGAATTCATTCAACTTAATGGAAAAAACACCTTTAAAGAATGAATTTCTTGTGGCAACCTGCTTGGGACCCCCTTCTGTCTCTCTTCAGACAGAAGCTTTCTTTCTATAAATAATTATATTATACTCTTCACCTTTGTTGTTCCTAAAATTCCTTATTTGATTTTAGAGAAAAAGAGCTTACAGACATAGTAGGTTGGGAGTTTCATTTGCCTGTATCATTTTTTTGGAGGTCATCCACCAAGATCACAGAACAGAGGTGAGAGTTTGCTTTTCTTTCATAGACTATGGACTGGGACTCATTTAGGTAGCAAATTTTTATGCTTCAAATTTTGCTTTGTGTTTGCCAGTTGTTTATAACTCATCATGATAATTGCTTGCTATTTGCCAATTGTTTTTAATTTGCTTTGTTTCATATAGTTTTATTAAAATATTGTAAATCTAAGTTAAAACGTGGGAAATTTACAAGTTATGATATTTCTTTAATGATATATTATTTTGTTCTTGTACAAGTTAAATTTAAATTGGTTGCTAAAGTTACTGGTACTCCTTGCTTGGCTTATTTAGCCCATAGCACTAGAGAAAAAATATTAGAATACTTCTAACAGGCTTTTATTAAACTTCTGTAATGTGGTTCTCTTAAATGGAAATCTAGCTCAGACTTAAAAAATATACATGCCTAAAATAAAAAACCAGGACTCCTTCCACCATTTAAGCAGCATTAGGTTGGTGGCTGTTGTACCTTGAAAAAGAAAGATCAAAAGTTATGAAAAAAAGATAAAAGGCCAAGATGTATTGAAGGAAAAAGGAGCACTTTATTTAGGCTGATAGCCAGTGACACAAAGTGCAGGTGGAATTTACACTGCTGTCCAACTTGGTTAAGGATTAGAGGGATTTATAAGGGAAAACCCACAAAAGGGGGTTGGGAAGGCAAGAGGCAAGTTGTTCTGAGAAACAGGCCCATTTAGGGGAAAAATGAGCTCATTGGCACATCTGTGCATTCCTGAGAAAACAGGACATCTTGTTGTTTGCCTAGGGGGTTGTGCTAAGGAATTTATGGGAAACAAAAGCTGGGGGCTGTGCAGTGAATACTTAGGAGGCACAAAGTTCATTTCAGGACAAAGGACCATAGCACATACAGAACAGAATGGCGGCACTTGAATTAGGTTACAACAGTGACTCATATTAAGACTTGGAGAACAGGTTTCACTGAGACAGACTGGCTCTGATCCTCCCCTATACTCTAGAAGAAATGTCAAGCCTGTTTTGCTTCAGTTTCCTAACTTTGACTTTACTCATTTCCCACTTTACACTTTCCTTATAGAGGCATGTGAAGTCAGAAAGAGCTCTAGACTATTCAATCCTTTGGCTTCTTAGTTAGATAAAGGACACATACCCCATCTCTGGGTCAGATGAGACATTATCAGAATTGTGCCCATCCAGTAGAACACACATAGGAGCCATGTCTTGGCTCAGTGTTCTGGGCAAATAGCCTTTGGAGATTAAACTTGAGACAGTGGGGAAAACCAGCTTCCATGTGACAGTGGAAGAAGCTATCCCCAGAAGCAGCATAGATAGGGAACCTAAGCACATTAGAATAAGGAGGCTCTCCAATCTCTCAAGTTGTGGACTTTAAAAATTTTATTGTAAAGTCATAGAGCAGAAGGTAATGATCTTGCTCAGGCTTTTTAACTATCCCTTACAGAATTTTGATGAATAGTGGTTACTCTGCCAGCTAATTAATAGCTTTTATAGCAGCTGCCACTCTCAAAAGCAGAGGATAGTTTTCCCTAGCATCTGTTTAGTGAACCCCCATTGAAGCCTAGGTAGTCTATGGAATGTTGACCAGAAAGACAGCTGGATTCCTTTCTGGAGACTGATCTCTAGTTATCTGAGCTGAGAGAAATGGAGTACTGAGGATTCCCAGCCAGGGCAACTCTCTGGTGTACACCCAAAAGTCCCTCAGTGAACATTTGTTCATGACCACTGAAAATCTCCACTTTCTTATTTTTATTTCTAAACTTTTCAGTGGATTTTCAAAATCATTTAGACTACCTTACCCCACCTTCAGAGATAAGGTTGAGGTAACTTTCAATAGTTTACACTTTACAGAAGGTAGTAAGAAAGGATATGCATTTGTGCCTTACATATGTTAATTAAGAGTATATAGGCTTTTCTTTTCTGTGTGCCTAAAAAGTTGATGTGCCTTTTCTAAGGTAAAATATGATTGCTAGATAATTAGTAAATTTAACCTGTGAGCTTCAAAGATACAAAAACTTAAATAAAGGATAGCCTTATCCTGTTGCTAGAAAAGGTTACCTGTATAATTAAATGGGAGTCAAGTGCCTGTAGACTCTTTTGCCCAGTGCAAGGGGCAAGGCTCCTCCAGTCAATTGCTCTACTTATCTCCAGAGAAAAAGAGAAAACACCCTGCTTTCAACTCACCTTTTAAAATAAGCAAAATAGTTTATTACAGAGTTATACTTCCTTCTTTAAGCATTCTTTATGAAGACAAAGTTTGTGAGCTATCTGGGAAGATAGGATTGTGTGTCAGGCTGAGGGTGCATTGGCTGACAGAATCTGTCTTCCATTCTCTCCAGCCAGCATCCACTTTCTCTGGAGCAGTGTCAACCCAGGGATGCCTAGGGGCTATTTAGCAAATAGGAATAAAAAGGCACAACTTGTTTATTTCCTTAATTTGCATAAGTAGATAGCTCAATATCATTTATAGCTCAGCAAACAAAAACATTTCATATTTATGCCTTGGTTCTATATTATAGACATGGGTAACCCAATGCCAAAGCCTCGCTGTCCTTTGGAATGCATGCTTAAGCACTGGAAGATGTTCAACTCTTCCATGTTAAAAAAAGAGTTAATTGGTATTTCTCTGCAAGAGTGCATGGCCTACCTATCCCCTAGAGCCAAAGTGGAATACAGAGGGAAGTATTAATTATGATGTTCTTCTGCAACTAAAACTATATTGTAAAAAAGAGGAAAAATGGTTAGAGCTGCAGTATGTTAAAATTTTCTTTGCATTAAAAGATAATTCTTATCCATGCTCCAGGTATAATTATAATCCTTATGAGACCACTCCCATTAATAAGTCTCTTTCTATCAGTGACTTAAAGAAAATTAAGCTAGAACTAGAAAAATTTTCAGATGACCCTGACAAGTACATTGATGTCTTTAGAGGACTTGCTCAGGTATATAAACTAGATTGGAAAGATGTAATGTTACTCTTAAATCAAACATTGACTTCTAGTGAGAGAGAGGCAGCATTACAAGCTGCTATTGCTTTTGGAGATGAATATTATACTGTTACATTTACAGAGGAGCCCTGGGTAATCATGACAAAAGAGGGAAAAGAAACCAGCCTATCGTTGGATACTGTCACAAGCCTCTCAGTCCTTCTTTTCAGTCCTGGTCTTCATTACAGTTGCCATACCTCAGTGAGAGGAGTCATTGGTGAAGAGGTAATTCAGTACTTTTCACAACCCTAAGGCTGTAACTGGGATAGTTTTCCTTTCACACATTCATTTTTGATTATGACTGAAAGTCTAGTTCTCCTCTTAGGAAGAGATATTTTATCATGTTCAAATACTATGATATATATGCACCCAGGTCAGGTATGCTGCCTTCCCCCTGTGGAGAGAGAAATCCTGAAGTATGGGCTGCTAAAAGTAAAATATTTAGGCCTCATTATATCCAAAATACCCAAAGTCTAGGAAGGGAAAGAATTAAACTCATTCTATACTTCCCACAGCCCAAAAACTCTAAAACAGTTAAGGGGATTCCTAGGAGTTATAGGCTTTTGCTACCTTTGGATACCTGGATATGGGGAAATTGTGCAACCCCTCTATCAACTTATAAAAGAGACCCAAAAGGCAGATACCCATATTTTATGGTGGGAACCTGATTCGCAAGCTGCTTTCCAGAACCTTAAACAAGCACTTCTGAGTCTACCCACAGGATATCATTTCAATTTATATGTAGATGAGAGGCTAGGTATGGCTTTGGGAGTGCTTACACAAGATCTAGGACCTGCTCAACAGTCTATAGGGTATCTGAGCCATGAATTAGATATTGTAGATAAGGGATGGCCTGCTTGCCTCAGAGCCCTGGCAGTCATGGCTCTCTCATTGCCAGAGGCAACCAAACTGATTTTAGGCAAAGATCTCATTGTATAGACACCTCACAATGTAGCAGTACTCTTTTCTTCTAAGGGAAATCTATGGCTGTCTGATAACAGACTTCTTAAATATGAGGCTATACTTCTAGAAGGACCAGCCATTCAAATAAAGACATGTTCTTCCTTAAATCACACCTTCTTGCCAGAACAGGAGGAAGAAATGGAAAATGATAAACATGACTGTGAACAGGTAATTCTTCATTTATATGCAGCTAGAAAAGACTTATTAAAGACCCCGCTTACTGACCCAGAGTTCATCCTCTTCTGTGACATCAGATCCTACATAAATGTTACAAAAAAGACAAAATATACAATGGTAACTTTACACCATACTCTTGAAAGCACCTCATTTACACCTGGGACCAGTCTTCAGCTAACAGAGCTCATAGCTCTGACCAGAGCCTTACAACTTAGCAAGGGACAAAAGGTCAACCTTTATACTGATTCTAAGTATGATTTCCTAGTATTACAGGCTCATATCTTTTATTGCAGGCTGTCCTTCAAAATCAGATCACATTAGATGTTCTAACAGGGCATCCTAGGGAGTCACTTGTGCAATTGTAAAAACTGAATGCTGTGTATATATTCCTGATTCTTCTGCCAATGTCTCAGTTGCTATTCAAGACATTAGACAACAAATTAACAACATATCAGACTCTGAGATTCCCTGGACTTTGTCTTTCTCCTCCTTTTGGAAAGCTATTACTAGTTCCTTTTGGTGGAAATCTTTGTTAACTATACTCATAATTGTCTTATTAATTCTACTCTTTGGCTCATGCATACTTAACTCTTTCTTTGGCTTTGTCTCCTCCAGACTTAAAGCTGTGTGTGTTCCCAAGATGAAAATGCTTGGTATCTATCGAGGACCTCTAGACAGGATCTCTGTAGAAGTACCTCTGACTGTTGTTCAAATACTGCAACTCTGTTCAGCCTGAATCAGTTAGATTGGTCTTCTGCCCCTTTCTCCTCACAGCAGTTCGAGTTACTTCTTCAATGTGGGGAATGTTACAGGCAGCTGAGCCAGTTAGAAATATAATAGGCAGCTAGAGAGGGCTAGGTGCTTGAGGAAGCTAGAACAGAGGGTCAGATGTCTGATGACCTTGGAAGAGAGGCACATTTCTTGCCGCAGGCCAGATCTCAAAACAGAAGAAACACACCTCATGATGTGGGACAGATGTCAAGACAAAGGATCACACAAATGCATCTACATCCTGGAGACTGATATTCTAATTAGTTCCCCCTTACCCTGGAGCCACTATCCCATCTCACTAAGGTAAAGGTCTCAACCTCAAGAATGCCTGCTTTCTATGTGACTTGCTTTCCCATTTGTCCTTAATGTAATCAATTTTACTATTGATCTTATTGGCTAACTATAGTTATGCTCCACCTTATGCCCATCTGCCTTGTGAGTTCCCAGTCTTCCTCCACCTTAACCCAAGGTGCTACTCTATAAAAATCCTCGGAAAAAGACAAAGTCAGGGGCAACCTACTTGGTACTCTTTTCTGTCTTTCTTCAGATAGAAGCTTTCTTTCTCTCAATAAATATATTCTACTCTTCAAAAAAAAAAAAGAATGAATTTCTTAGCAGCTAGCAGGGGCCAGAATCCAGTCCCAGGCCCTGAATCTATGTGAGGGTTGAATCTCATCACACTTAGAAAATTTGGAACTTCAATCCCAGGTGGTAAGACCATGCCACACATTTGAAATCACCTTAGGGTGCACAGTAGTCCCCACAGGCATAACGGCCACACCCATTGAACTCCAAGCATCTAGCAGGAGCCAGAATTCAATTTTGGGCCCTGGACTTGTGCAGTTGAATTCCAGCCCACAGTGAAACTTTGGAACTTTGCTCCCAGGTGGTAAGACCATGCCCTGCTTTTGAAATCACCTTAGGAGGCATAAGAGGTACCCATGGGCCTAACTAGGCCACACTCATCAAGCTCCAAGCAGCTAGCATGAGCCAGAATTCAGTCCAGGGCACTGAAGACCTGCAGGTTGAATTCCAGCACATAGGGAAGCCTTGGAAATTCACTACCAGGAGCTAAGACCATGCCCTGTGTTTGAAATCACCTGAGGATGCACAGGAGTCCCCATGGACCTAACTGGCCCATGCCCAGTGAATTCCAAGTGACTAGCCATTGCCTGCAGTCTGCCCTGGGAGCCAAAATGGGCCAGGTGATTCCCAGAGCACAGGGGAAGCTTTGAAACATTGCTTGAAACCCTGAAATATAGGAAAGTGACAAAATTGAAAGAGCAAAATGCAATCTCAAAATTGAAGCCCAACCCAAGCAAGCATAGGAGACATAGACACTGAAGAAAATATAAGCCATACACCTGAAATTCCTGAAATGGTAACAACTGAAGTAAAGAACAAACTCTAGGAAGTTATAAAAGAACTCAAAACAGAAATAGTCTCCCAGGTAAAAGAAGAAATGATAAGTGTAATGAAAGAAATGCTAAATATATCTAAAGAAGACATAGTTAAAAAATTAGAGGAACAATACAACAAGATGGAAACCCTGAATGAACAATATAAGAAACAAGCAAAATACAAGATGCAGACTCAAAGAGATACACAGGGAATTAAAAATTCCATCAAAAGTAGGCAAAGCTGCCTCAATGAATGTGCAGATAGAATTTCAGAACTTGAAGACAAGATTGCAGCTAGTGAACAGGAAAGGAAAGATCTTTTAAAAATAACAAGAAATCAGGAAATAACAGTTCAACAGTTGCAAGATGAGGCAAAGAAAGCAACATAATATTGATAGGATAAATGAAAAGGAAGGTGACAACACAAATGATATCAAGAGGCTATTTATAGAAGAAATAGCTGAAAATTTCCCAAAATGAGAATGGAAGATGACACACAGATCATTGAAGCATATAGAACTCCAAATAATCATAATCAAAAGAAAACTACATCCAGACATATAATAGTCAATATCCCGGAAATCCAACTTAAGAACAGAATATGAAAAGCTGCTAGTGAGAAGAGACAGATCATGTATAATGGAAGTCCTATCAGAATCACAGCAGACTTCTCAACACAAATAATGCAGTCAAGAAAAGCATGGAGTAAACTATTTCAGATCCTAAAGGAAAATGACTTGCAACCCAGACTGATGTAAGCTGCAAAACTGTCCTTCAAAATGGATGGAGAAATAAAATACTTCCATGACAAAGAATAGCTGAAGAACTTCATGACCACCAAACCAAACCTGCAAAGAATACTGAAAGACATTTTATGTACACATAGGAAAAAACCACTAGGCAAGGCAGAGTGGAAAGGTAAAGATACAACAGCAGAAAGAAAACAGGTCAAAATTAAACCAATATATATCAGTTACAATCATTAGTATAAATGGCCTCAATTCACCAATTAAAAGAAACAGACTGGCAGAATTGATCAAGTAACAATATCCAACCATATGCTGTATAAAGGAAACCAGTCCAACTCAAAAGGAAAGTCAGACTGAAAATCCAAGGATGGAAAACAATATTCCATGCAATAGGATCCCCCAAAAAAAGCATGGGTAGCTATTCCATTTGTAGACAATGTGAACTTCAGATTAAGAATGATCCAGAGAGATAAAGAAAGTCACTACATAATAGGGGAAAACTTCAAGAGGAAGAGATAACAATCTTAAATATCTATGCACCAAATTTGGGGGCACCCAGTTATACAAAACAAAATTAACAGAAATGAAAAATCAAATAAACAATAACACAATTATAACAGGAGACCTTAACACACCATTGACACAAAGGGACAGATCAACTAGACAAAATCAGCAAAGAAATAATAGAACTGAATCACACTTGTGAACAAATGGACTTAGTAGACGTATACAGAGTGTTCCCCAAACAAAATCAGAATATACATTCTTCTCAGCAGCATGTGGAGTGTATTGTATAATAGATCACATACTAGCCCAAAGAACATGCTTAAGTAAATGCAAAAGAATTGAAATTATCCCATGCATGTTATCAGATCATAGAGTAATGAAGCTAGGAATTAATGACAAAGAAACCAAACACCACAAACATGGAAATTGAATAATACATTCCTGACTCATCAGTGGGTCACAGTGGAAATTAAAGAAGAAATTAAACAATATTTACAGGCAAATGAAAATACAAATACATCTTAAGGAAACTGTGGCATGCAATGAAAGCAGTCCTCAGAGGAAAATTTATTGTGGTGACCTCCCACACCAGGAAAACAGAACAAACACAAAGGAACAACCTGATACTTCACCTCAAACATCTAGAAAAAGAAGAGCAAGAGAAGCCCAAAACCAAAAGAAGGGAGGAAATTATAAAGGTCTGAAATCAAAGCAATATAAACTAAGAAAACATTACAAAGAATCAACAAATCAAAGAGTTGGTTCTTTGAAAGAATAAATAATATTGACAGGCCTCTAGCCAACCTTATTAAAAAAAGGAAAGAGAAAACTCAAATTCATGCAATAAAAGGAATGAAAAGGGTGAAATCACTACAGATCCTCTGGAAATACAGAAGATCATCAATATCTACTTTGAAAACCTGCACTCTCATAGGCTTGATAACACAGAAGAAATGGACAGATTCCTAGAAACATATGAATTACAAAAGCTGAATCAAGAAGATGTAAAGCTGATGAATGACCCAATTTCAATTAATAAAATTAAAAATGTAATTAAATCCTTACCAATGAAGAAAAGCCTAGGTCCAGATAGATTTACTGTGGAATTCTACAAGAAATTCAAAGAAGATTTAATGCTGATTTAACTCCTCAAATTCTGCAATGAAATTGAAAGGGAAACAATTCTCCCTAACTCAATCCTGGAAGCAAACACTACTGCAAATACCAAAGCCTGAGAAAGACACAACCAAAAGGAGAACTACAGGCCAATCTCTCTAATGAACATAGATGCAAAATTCTCAATAAAATTTTGGCAAACAGGATGCAGCAAATCATCAAGAAGATTATACACCATGACCAAGTGGGATTCATCCCAGGAATGCAGGGATGGTTACACATGTAAAAATCAACTCCTATTCAACATAGTACTGGAAATACTAGCCAGAGCAATTAAATAAAAGAGAGAAATAAAAGGAGTAAAGATAGGAAAAGAAGTTAAATTATCATTTTTTGCAGATGACATGATACTTTACATAGAAGACCCACACAACTCCATTGAAAGACTCCTAGGAATAATAAATAAATTCAGTAATGTAGCTGGGTATGAAGTCAACACTTAAAAATCAATAGCATTCCTATATACTAACAACAAAATTACTGAGACAGAAATAAGAGAAGCCACATACTTTACAAAAGCATCCAACAAAATGAAATACATAGGAATTAATCTAACAAAAGAAGCAAAAGGCCTATTCAGGGAAAATTATAATACCCTGAAAAAGAAATCAAAGAGGACCTCAGAAAATGGAAAGACATCCCTTTTTCATGGATAGGAAGAACAAACATTGTGAAAAAGGCCATTCTCCCAAAATTGTTATACAGAGTTAATGTAATCCCAATCAAAATGCCAATAGCATACCTCACAGATCTAGAGAAATCACTCCTAAAATTCATCTGGAATCAGAAGAGACCTAGAATAGCAAAGGCAATTCTAAGCAACAAAGTCAGGGACGGAGGCATCACAGTCCCTGACTTGAAGTTATACAACAAAGCTACTGTAAAAAAATCAGCACAGTACTGGAATAAAAACAGACCTGAAAATGGTTGGAATAGATTAGAAGATACAACTACAATTCCAAAAACACTTATCCACCTTATCTTTGAGAAAGGGTCCAAACATATCCACTAGAAGAAATATAGTCTCTTCAATAAATGGGCTGGAAAAATTGCCTCTTCATATGCCAAAAACTAAAACTAGACCCATGCCTATCACCATGTACTAAACTAAAATCTAAATGGATCAAAGATCTAAATATTAAAAGAGAAACACTAAATTTGTTGGAAGACAAAGTAGGTAGAAATCTTGAAGATATAGGGGTAGGTAGAGAATCATGAATAAGAATCAAACTGCATGCAAAATACTTCACAGAATCAACAACTGGGATCATGTCCTATTAAAGGGTTTTTGCATGCCTAAAGAAATCTCCTGTATAGTATAAAGAAAACCCACAAATTGGGAAAATATTTAGTGAACAGTCCCTCAGACAAAGGACTTCTGTCCAGAACATATAAAGAATTACAAAAATCAGATCCCCATTTCAAAAATGAGCATCTGACATGAATACACAGTTCTCAGATGAAGAAATACCAATGTCAAATAAATACATGAAAAAATGTTCAGCATCATTGGTCATCAGAGAAATACAAATTAAAACAGCACTTAAGTTCCATCTCACTCCAGAAAGAATGACCAGGATAAATAAACCTACCAACAACAAGTGCTGGAGAGGCAGTGGGGAAAAAATGAACTCTTTTGCACTGTTGATGGTGGTGTAGACTGGTGCAAACACTGTGGAGGTCAGTCTGGATACTCGTCAAACACCTGGGATTGGAGATCCCATTACAGCCATCTATTTAACTTCAGGGCATATTCCCAGAAGATCTGAAAACATTGTACCACTGTGATATATGTGCACTCATGTTTATACTGGCACAATTTGTAATAGCTAGATCTTGGAAACAATCTAAATGCCCATCTCCTGAGGAATGCATAAAAAAGTTGTATTTTTATACAATGGAATACTACTTTGCTATAGAGAATGATCACTTTGAGATATTTATAAGTAAATGGATGCAACTTGAGACCATACTCCTAAGTGAAATAAATCAAACTTGCATGTGTAAATACCATATAGTCTACTGAGTATAAGAAATGATAAGTGTACATAAGATACAAAAAACTCAATAAACACAGTGAAAAGACAAGAATCTGCTTAAAGGGAAAAAATAATATCTCAGGGAGAATGAGGAAAAAGAAAAAGGGAAAAGAAAACATATCTAAAATTATACAAACACACTTAGGAAGCTAAGATGATTGTGTTACAAATGCTATAAGTTCTTGGAACAAAATAGTTAACATTCATAGGATTGGAACAACTGTTCATATTATTGTATGGTGATCTGAGGAACTCTAGAAGATCATTATGTCAAATAACCCTAGTTATGCTCATACCACTTTGTTTTGAAGGCCTATATTGTCAGTGTTCTGGGATCTTTGGTATGGTTTTTAATATTTTATTTTGTTTTGTTTTGTGTTTTTCTAGAAATTTATTGTTTTGTTTTGTCTTGTTTTGTTTTGTTTTTCTCTCTAACACAGAAAGAATAGGTATACATGTAGAGACTCATGCATGTGTAGAACTTCTAAACAGTTGATGAGAATTGATTATATAATGCACAATGAAATGAAAAACTACTTTGAAGAAAAAGAGACACTAAGGTACTCAGTGCTGATTCCATAGTGTCATGATGTGAAATCAAGCAATACTATCATTCTTTCTTCGGAGTGATTTTAGCCTGTTTTCTATTGTTTAATTTCAACATACATGAAGGTGCAGATAGCTATTTTGAAGAGAATGAGAGTCATTATGGCAGCCATTGTTGACTTCCCTATTGTCTGGTCTTGAAGACCTAAAATGCCTTCATCATCCTGTTCTGATCAGTTTTATACTTTTTTATTTTTGTATGAATTCATTGTATGTGGATATATGGACAAGTATTTGGAAGAAAACAAGAGACAATGTGATAGTGAAAATCTCTGGTTGTCTTGCTTTGAAATCTGTGCCTCTTACATTGTTTTCTTTTTATCTTTTTTTTTCTTCTTAATTTTACTCTTTTAAAAATAAAATTAATAACAAAAAAGAACAAATTTCTTTAACATGCTGTAATGTACTTGGATAACCTTAAAAATACTGTGCAAGAAATAACCCAGACACAAAAGGAAAAATAAGTGTTTGATTCCATTTGAATGAAAATCTAGAAAAAGGAACATCATGGAAGCAGAAAATAGAATTACAAGGAGTTGGGAGAAGAGAGAAATTGCAAATTACTTTGTAGAGCTTTTGGGTAGAGCTTCTGCGTGGGTTAAGGGATAGCCTTGGAAATGGTTATGGTTGCATAACTTTGTTAAATTCACTGAACTTTAAAATTAGCACTCTGTTAGGTATTATATAATGCATATAAATGTGTTATATGCAATTTTCAACACATAGAAATATTATATTATATTATAACTATATGGATATAGTTACATGACATAATAAGTACAAAACAGATAGCACAATAGAAAATTTGGATTATTCTAAATCCTTGCACAAGTGAACATTCTTGAGTAATTCACCAACATTAAGTAAATTTTCCTTTCAAACTAGGTACCACCCAGTAGTACCTATGAATAGGCCATTGAGGTGAGGAAGGAGACTTGGAAGGAATATGAGATAATTTAGATGATAATGTAATCTGCTTAATTAAAAGGTATTCTATGTTCCTTGTTTCAAGGCATGTTCTTAGGTGGCACTAGGTTTGAATTTTAGTATGAGACATTAGGAAGAGAGGCAATCAGATTTCCATTCATATTATGCTTTGAAAAATTGTAAAATCTGAGCACTGACATTCGTGTGAAAACAGTCTTAATTAGCCATACAGAATTCCTTCTATTAATTTATATGGTTCAATTACAACAACAACAACATATTGCACAAATTAGTACTAGAAAATTTCAAGGAAAGTCTGAGTTTTTGATACATTAATTAAAGTCTTTCTCTGCTGAGAGCCTCAGAATAACATAGAACATTAAAAGATGAGTGTGCTTAGTATGGGGGAAGTGGTAGAAGAAGCACTGAAGACTTCAATAAGGAGAATAAGAAAACAAGAATCAGCAACTCCTCAGGACCAGTGTTTGCAAAATGAAGTGGGTAAGGGAAATATTCAAAAACGCCAGCCTTACAGAGGGCATCAAGAGGAAATGCCAAGAAATGGATGAGAATCTAAAGTGATGTTTCTGTTGCACTAGTAGACTGGAGACTTGAAATGTGAAGTTCTGCATAATATTACACATGTGGAAGATCTCATGAAAGATAAATGCAGAATGGTAGTTGTCATAGGCTGAGGAAACTTGGGGTTAGAGAGGGTTGAGGAGAGGTTGATTGATGGCTAATAAGCTACAAAGCTATGGCTGGTTGGGAGGAAGAGCTTCTGGGACTCTCTTTGCAGGCATAGATAATAAACTGTTTATCTGATTTCATCATGAGTGATACATATTGGAGACATAGGTTCATTCTTATATGAACATTACAAATGTTTTGAAGCATCAGATTACCCTATTAATGTATGCATTGCATTTATCAGTAAAAATAAACAAGTGCAACTAGTTTTTGTTGTGAAGCACAAAAAAAAATACATTTTCAACAAATTTTACTTTCTTCTAAGAATACATATTGTTTAATTGCTTCAGAAAGCTTTGTATTCTTCAAATATATTTATAGCAGCACTATATAATTATTATTTAATGGTGTCACTCTGAGGGAGTACAAGGCATGTCCATCTTTTAAAATCCCAATTAATTTCCCTTGCTGTTGTCGCAAGGCATCTACTTGGAAAGCTTCTAGGTCTATATTCTTGCATTCAAACCCACAATGCTTATAATGAGTTTATTTAAAATTCTGGTGATTCACTTTTTCATTTTTATTTTTATTAGTATGTATTTGCAATGCACAATGATTCCATTCATCATGGAGCTTTGGTTCATATCCATGGCACTCACCTTAATTCTTTTTCTTTCCACTTTTCCTTTCCTTCTTCCCTAATCACTTCAGCTCTTCTCATTTGCAAAAGATCCATCTCCCTATTTGCTATTACCTATTTTGTATTTTGAACTTTATTTTACCTGCCTCAGCTTTTTCAGTATTATCATACTTGATATATTGTTATTTTACTACATAGCTGAGGATTTATATTAATGGCATTGACCCAGACTGACTCATTCCTTTTTCCTTTTCTATATATAAATGAATGTGCATATATGTATAAACACATATGTCTATTGTTTAGTTTCTACAATGAAATAGTATCAGTTTATTTCCATTTTTAATCATTATATTGGCATATTTATTACTTCACATTTTTGGCATTAACACATTTTTCTTTCTTCACAATGAAAATCATGTTATTTTATTGGATTTTAAAATTTCATTATTATTACCTGAAAGTCACTATGATAAGCAATTCACAGAAGAGAAGTTTTATTTTACTTGGTACTTGTGATAATTTAAAGTTTGAGTCAGTGTAAAACAAAGCTAATGGAAGGGAGGTATGCATATTGATAATAAATATCCTAAATTTGAGTAATTATAACATCTCAGAAAATCACACTATAAAATATACCCCCAGAGAGATTTTTTTGTCATAACTGAGTATATTTTGTTACTGTTATTATAATAATGTTATCATTCTGGTACAGAGAATTGAACCCAGGGCCTTTGCACTGACTGTATCCACAGCTCTCCTTTGCTTTTTATTTTAAGAGAATGTCTCACTAAGTTTCCCAGGCAGGACTAGAACTTGTAGTTTTTTTGCTTCATTCTCGCAATGTGCCAACAGTATATATGTGGGTCTGATTTGGTTAGTAATAGTTTTGTATTTCTGAATTTTAATCAACAACATATATGTCCAGAGGGAGGGCCACAGGTGTTTGCCTCAATGTCAGTCCTCTCTACTTGGTTCTGAAAATGAGAGCTTTCTCCAGAGATCCTGAGATATTATGCCTGGGCCAAACAACATGAACTACCCCACATGTCAGAGAAGCCCGGAGGGCTCTGAGTACTGTCCTCACATTATAAAGCTCCTTTCTTTCAGAGGTGGATGAGAGGTCTCCTCTGCCCCTGTTGGAGGAGAGACTTCCCATTCAATGTGTGGGACAATGGGCCTTGAACAGAGACTCCTGTCTAAATATTAAGTAACAAGTTACAACTGAATTTATTAAGGTGGTATTTTCTATCTCATTACTACACAAAGATATCCTTGCAGAAAGTTTTTATTGTGTTAGGCTCTCACAGTTCAGTTCTAAAAATACTCATCTATAGGAGGAATTTAAAGCTGTTGTATAAATGGTTATCTCCATTTCCAGAAAAAAGTTGTGTATATGAAAGATGTAGAGTGTTGCATACAAATAGTAGCAAGTAAGGCTATCAGAAGACTAAAAATAAGTGCAGACCTATGAAGCTGATGACAAAGGGAGAGGGGTAAAAAAGAAGATTATGGATGGACTTCTACATACAGACTTGGAGAGTTTATTGGCTAGGAAAATCTCTTTTAAAATGTCTGTTACAAGTAGTGCTCCTATAAACATGTGCTCCTATGCATGTGTTCCTCTTATATGGTTAAGTTTCTACTGAAGATACCTCAGAGAGTGAGAGCTGGATAGGATGGAATTTCTACTTTTAAATTTTTAAGGAATCCCCATATATTTCCATAATGTTTTTCCTAAATAATATTCCCAGCAGCAGTATAGCAGAACCACTTTTATCATATTCTTGCCAGCATATGTTATTTTTAGATTTTTGTATTATAGTGATAGACATTATAATAACCATAGTTATCTTCATTGTTTGGTTATGAAAATTTATTTTATAAAATAAATAGAAAAATAAACCTATATTAATGAAATACTTTTGAAAATTGGGATTTTGATTCAGTTCTCTAAGACTCTTCATCCTTCTAATTTCTCTCTTCTTCCTGTCTTTTTTCAGTTTTTATTTCATCCATCCTTATATTCTTACAGTCCTCTCTGACTGTTTTGTGGTTAGGTCTTATTTTCTTTTTGAAAAATTTGAAGGTGAGGAGACAACAAAGAAATAAAAGAAGAAGAAGAGTGGAAACAAAGAAAAAATGAAGAAAGGTAGAGAGAGGGGAAGAGTAAATGTAAAAAATAAAGAGTTCTAATGATATGAACCTAGGGCAAGGATTTCTCCAGCCTAGTTTAGTGCTGATTGCCATATTGGCTTATGTTTCTATCAGATCCCATCCTTCCAAGAAATCTTTCTGCCCTGTGCAGAGAAGGGGCAGAGATATTGGATATCCTAGAGTTTTTCTGGGAATTGCATAGCTAGAAGAGTTAGAATTCAATATTAATAAATTCCAACATAACAGGTATGAAATATGTGTTTTCTACCAGTGGGGATTTCCATGTGAGATGTTTCGTAACTTTGTGTGACAGTTTTCATTTCTGATATCTAATATAGTATGTTTACAATGGTACAACATTAGAAAGAGAAAGAAATGATCAAAAGCACAACATAACTTTTTGACTGAAATTATAAGGATTTACTTAAATATGTAAACTTGATAAGAAGTGAACTTTAAGAAATTCTGCTGGATTTTCTATTATTCTGCATTTCTAGGAAAAAGACTATGTCTCATATATTATTTAGCTCTTTGTGTAGGTATGTGTGTCCACATTTTGGTGATCTTATAGGCACTTCAGGAAAGTATGGTTTGGTCTTTGGAGAGGATTAGAGATTGTAATTAGAAACAAAGCTTCCCGTTAGTGAAAGTTCATTCTCAATATTAAACAAAGCTTGAGCCACAGTAAATTTCATTACTAAAACCTGATGTGAAATCAGTTTGTTTTCAACTTGAAAAGCACTCAATCTTTGCCTATAATTTCCTATATTTAATAGACTTGAATCTTAGCAATGGTGTTTAGGTAAGAAAATTACACATAGAAGAAAAGTTTACCAGAGAAGTTTTGACTTAAACATTTCTAAGTCTTCATTTTCCTTCTAGAGTTGGACAGCTACTTCTCCTCCCATCAGTGTCACAATGACCCACACCAACACTACCACTTTCCACCCAGACACCATTTTTCTTGTAGGCATTCCTGGGCAGGAGGCTTTCCATGGATGGAATTCCCTGCCTTTTTGCTCCATTTACTTAATGGCTCTGCAAGGCAATGCTACAATTCTCCAGATCTGGTCTGACCCTATGCTGAGGGAGCATATGTTCTGCTTTCTCATCATCTTATCAGCTGTAGATCTAGAACTTTCCACATCCTCAGTTCCTCGAATGTGAGATGCGGTGCCCTTTTCTGTCCATGCGATGTGCTAGTCCATCCACGCCTTGTGACAATCGCTTCTCCAGGAAAAGGACACGGCATATGGGAATTGGGTGTGGGGATCTTGGAATGTTTTGTACTGATAATTGTAATTTGTGTAGTTTACATGTGTATGTTTTTATGTAATGCTCAATATGGAGTCGAGGGTGGAGACTCCAGGGGGGTTGCTGGAGGCCCTCTAGATAACCCCTTTGTGAGGACTGGTTGTGGGGTTTTGCCTTCTGTGAGTAGCGTGAGAGAGTTTATGCGGGAGCTTTGGGTGGGAGAGCTCATGGAGGAGGATTTGTGGGGTTCCTGTGAGACAACTGCCCTGAGACACTGGACAGGCAGCCAGAGACGGGCAACTAGGACACATATGTTACCCACTGGCCGCCTAAGACAGGCACAGGACCAATTGCTGTCCTGCAGGCCCATGACAGGTAAGGCCTGGTTGGGTTCATATGAAGAGTCCTTGACCTAAGACAGGCGCTGTCCTACAGGTAGCCAGAGATGGGCAACTAGGACACATATGTTACACCACCGGCCGCCTAAGACAGGCACAGGACCAATTGCTGTCCTTCAGGCCCATGATGGGTAAGGCCTGGTTGGGTTCATGTGAAGAGTCCTTGACCTAAGACAGGCGCTGTCCTCACAGGAACTGCCATACTCCCATAAGTGACAAGGGAAAAAATGTAGGGAGTGGCATGATAGTCTCACACATCTCTTCCTCCTACAGGCATCCAGGTGCATCGGCTTACATTTCCCAAGCTAACTAAGTAACAAGATTGAGATGTTACAAAGGTCAAAAGAGTTAATTGACACCTATTGCTTGGGATTGTCCCTGCCTAGCCCTAAGCCTGGGG
>PVLA01009508.1:0-74136 GCA_004027455.1 Hydrochoerus hydrochaeris | reverse complement strand
CATCCTCAGAGCAGTTTCATGGGATTTGCTTGGACTGGGCCAAGCCCCTGGCCAGGACCCAATGAGCCATCCCAAATCAATTCCCTGTGCCTAGCAAGTACTGATTGGGTGAAGGCACCTAAAGTTTGGCTGGCCCGGTGGGGAGGGGCCGGGATATGTGGTTGCTGCTTACACCTCAGTGACAAGAACAGGCAGGAGAAGGCAGAGGTCCCTCGCCAGCGTGCTTTGCAGGAAACATGGTCAACAGGGAAGGGGGCTGGGACCTGCACTGTACACTTGTGTGGAGGAGGCCAGGACCATGACAGGAGAGAGAGGCAAGAAGAGACCCCCCAGCCAAGAACCCTGAGAGCACTGATCCAGGAGAGGAAAAAACAAGGGAGACTGAGGGTGGCAAACATGCAACTTCAGACACGGCTTCAATAGACATTAAGAGATATCTTCTGGACCTTGTACAAGAGCTCAAAACTGAAATATTAAATCAGGTAAAGAAAGATATGAGTAGAATAATAAAAGAAATGCTAAGCATCTCTCAGGAAGACATAGATGGAAGAAGGGAGGAACACAAAAAAAAGGAGAGAAACATTCAATAAAGAATATAAAGAAAACATAGAATACATGAAGCAGATTCAAAGAGATTACCAGGAAATTGAAAACTCCACTGAAAGCTGGCAAAACTCCTTAAAAGAGACTAAGGATAGACTATCAAAACTTGAAGACAAGTTTGCAATGTGTGATCATGAAAGGAAAGATCTCTTAAAAATAACAAGGAAACTGGCAGTAACAATACAAAAGCTAGAAGACAACAAGAGAATCTCTGATTTAAGAATAAGAAATGTAAACAAAGAAACAGGAATACAAACAGACAAATTACAAAGGCTCTTCACAGAAATAATTAAGGAAAACTTCCCAAGCATGGGAAAAAATCACATTTGGTTATGTGAGGCATACAGAACTCTAGCCACCTACAACCAAAACAGAGCTACACCCAGACATATAATAATCAAGATACCAGAAATTCAATATGAAAACAGAATATTAAAAGCTGTCAGAGAAAAGAAACAGATTACCTATAAAGGTAAGCCCATCAAGATCACAGCAGACTTCTCGACACAGACCATCAGATCAAGAAGAGCTTGGAGCAAAGTCTTCCAAGCCCTCAAAGAAAATAACCCCCAGCCCAGATTGATGTACCCTGCAAAGCTGTCACTAGAAATTAATGGAGAAACAAGATGCTTCCATGACAAAGAGGAACTGGGGGAGTTTGTGACCACCAATCCAACCCTATAGAGAATACTGAAGGACATTCTAAAGAGAGAAAAAAAAATACCAGGATTTCAGGAACAGTGGCAGAAAGGCCTCAATGAGTGGGGCAGGCAGTAGAATGAAGGAGAAAACTAGACAAACAAAGGCAGAAAAATAGCATAGCAGAAATGAGGCAGAGAAGGATGGCTAGAATCTCTAACATAGATGGCCTTGATACACTATATTGTTAATAGTGAACCAGGATTTAAAACCCACATTACTCACACTACTCTGCTTAGATGTATTATATTCTGTTCCAGTCATTCTACCTGTACTAGATTTGAGGGCACAGACAGCAATCCCAAAAATAACAGGATACAGTATGGTAATCATCTTTAATTTTCTATTAACTTAATCTAAAGCTCTATAAAACCTACACTGTTTTACCATGACTGATCTTAATCAAATCTGGTTTATTAGATTGCTGTTTTGCATTGATAGATTTTATTCAAAGCTTTTATGATTGATAGTATCAAGTCTGAGAGTATAGGCAACTGCACTGAAGATGACAAGATTTACTAGAATATCCACTCTAGTTTGATTATTACCTACCTTTGAAGTTTTATAGTGTCTACAATGTTTTATTTTTACTAATATTGTTATGTACTGCTATATTCAATTATACATGATGATATAGACAATTCTACTGAAGATAATAAGAAACAACACAGTAATCATTGTACATCACCTTGTACTGTGGTTTTATACAACTTTTCGTTTTCATGTTTTTATAGGAATTTGATTCATTTTGTCTTGCTATGTTTTGTTTTTTCCTCTAATACAGAAAGGGTAGAAATACATGTAGAGACTCATGCATACATAGCTGCTTACAGTCTCACTGTTTGAATATTTACTTCATGTGCTTTAATTTTGTAACTTAAACAACTATTTCTAAGGGGACAATATGTAATTTATCAACTAGTGATTTTTTACTGTTTATCTTTTTTTTGAAATTCTGTATTATCTCTACCCTTTACATGTTTTTTTCTACATGTTTTTTTAAATAAAAAAAGAGCAATTTAGTGAAAAGGTGATTTTAATTTGCAATGCTAAGGATTAGCTTTAATACAATTATATAAAAAATGATGAGTTTACTATATTATGTGTAATGTTACCCAGTTGCCAATTACCTTGTAGCAATTTCAGTTTCATCTCCATTGACCTTTGTGTCTATTTATTGATTCCAACCCTGTGAGATTTGATTTACCCTGCCTATACAAAATTGTATTCATTTCTGTAGGAAGTTATGGAGAACATTGTGAAGAAACTATTGGATTAACCAAAGAAATCAGATTTATTTCTTCATGGAACTAACAATCTTATTGTGCAACCAGTATGTGCCTGGTCATACAAAACATTATACTTTGTATGTTAAATTATGAAGGACATACACAGTAAGGGAGAGTGAGAATGTATTTATATCTTTTGTACAGCTGACATGGATGGTAGTAAATGTTGTGTAAATACAAGGAGTGTGAATAATGCACTTTGTTTCCTCAGCTCCCCTCAGTTGGTGTGGCACCCCAAATTTGTACATCTTGTTATTCATGTATGTAGTTTATTTTTCTGCACTGATTGTGTTTTACAAACCACCAGTCAGACAAATGTTATTCTGAGGTCATGTGATTTAGTAGATAGAGATGATGGACTCATGAGAAAATGTGTAAGAGAACTTTGCTTCTTAAAGGAGTGAACCTCTATTTGGACACCAAGGTGCTCTAGTAAAAACAGTGTTATGGTTTTTGTCTAGATGTCCACCTAAGGCCTCATGCACTCATTAGTGGGAAATGACTGGGTCACGGGTTGTAGTAGTGGATTATAGCTGGGTGGGATGCTAGGAAGTGAGACCTGGTGGAAGTAGGTAGCTTGCCATGAGTGTGGCCTGGAGTTGACACAGATATAGATAAATGATGTAGATGTAGACAGATACAGATACAGATACAGATATCCCTCCTCCTGGTTTAATCACACACCACTACCTGCCTACCCTGCCATGGACTGTTTCTCTTCAGCTGTGCCACCCTGCCTTGAAGTCAGCTGACTATGGACTGAAACCTCTACAAACTGTGAGTGAAATAAAGCTTTCCTCTTTTAAGTTGTAGGTGTTGGGTATTTTGTCCTGACAACAATGAAAAAGTAAGTAAGTCAAAGCTAATGAGCAATGAAAATTGCTTCCCTAGATAATAGGAAACATTTCTATACTGTGATGGTAGTATAGCAATTATTGATGACCTGTTAAGAATGTCACACGAAAAAGCACATAATTCTGAGAGTTCTCTGAGCCTAGGTTGGATAACCACTGTGTTAATCCACAGTTTGAATTCATTTCTTTCCTGGCTATTCTTGAACAATTCATTCCCAGTACATCAGAATGAGCACCAGCTATGTGACTAAAGGAAAGAGGAGACAGGCCCAGCATTGCATTGAGTGCATCTATCTCATGAGGGCTTACTGACAGCAGTGTGGTTTGGGGTGGCAGCAAGATCAGGGCATCCCCACAGTTTGAATCAGAAGATAGGGGCTTATAAAATCATCAGGGCAAAGGGATTTCATCTGAACCGGATGTATGTGGTTTACCTAAAGCTAATATCAAAAGCAAACTCTTGGCAGCAAGGCCACAAAACTCTAATGGTTTTGTCTATTTTTACTATGCTGGGAAACAGCATGGACAAAACTCCATGAGATTACTTAGGGGCATTTATGATTGTTACTCTAGATGGCTATGGGCTATGCTCAAATGAGGTTGAATTCATACATTGGCAAAAAAAAAAAAGAGCAAACAAAATAAAAACCCTACCAATAAACAAAATCTATCACCTTTCTAAGCTGTAAAGTCTCTTTCCTATTTTAATTAACTAAGTTATATCCTTATTTTTCCAATTATTACGAAAGCCATTGTATGTTCTGCCATGCAAGACTTTACAGTAGCTTTCTATGTCTAGAAATGTCACTATATGCACACACTGCATATGCATGAGCATGTACACACACATACACACACACACTCACACACAAAACCTGTTTATTTCAGATGGTCTGGAAATGTTTCACTGTGTAAAACACTCTCTGTTTCTTCTTACAGAATCTTTTTGTTCTATATCTTATACCCTGAGTAACTATTTTGAAGATAATTATACACAGTGTATTAATTATTATTATTCTTCCCCTATTTTGTTATGAAATTTGTTTTACTTTTTCATAAAGAAAAAAAAAAGAAGCTAAAGCTACCCAGTTACAAGTAACCCGCTGGCATTACTACTGGTCAAAATCTCTTCTCTTCTATCCATTGGAAATCATATTTCAGCTTCTAGAAAACATTTTGATTCCAGAAGAGTCTCTCCCTATATTAAATGTAATAGCAATTTAAAGATATACTTTATTAAACGATGTTTAATATTTTAGGGAATAGACTTTGGAAGAGATGGTGAAATCTGGACAACAACCTTGAAAAAATAGAAAATGCAAGGAAGCTAGAGAGAGAACTGTAGTTCAAAGTCCCTCAAAAAAACTATTAAAATTTTATAATCAAAGCCAAAAGGCAACATATATTCACAGAAATAGACCAAGAAATATGTAACTAGTTCTACTGCCAAGAAATGTTTAGCATTTCCAAAGGTCCCAGTGTAATCTAATCACTAGTAAAATGTCATTAATTAATGAATATCACACCTTTTAAATTTCATGATTATTAGAATTGCTCTTTTAAAAATGTACCATAAATCACATTTTTTTCCTTGAGAATTAAATGAACATCTCTGGAGAATTTTCACATCTGATTAATAAAGTTATTGGATTATATTCAGGCTCAGTGGTAAGTTATTAAGAATCCAGGTCATACATGTGCTTTTAACAAAATGTTTTAAAATGTCCATTTTAGTATACATGCTATCAAAGCAAACACTAAAATGTCAATTTTGACAATCTTTATTAAATATTTCTTTCTGTGTGTCATGCCCTGGCATAAACAATTCAGTAGTGAACAAGACAATCCTCAAGAGAAATTGACAAGAGAAAAATTATAACATGAGTGCTGTAAGATGGAACATTAAGAAATGGTGAGGACAAGTGACCCAGGCTTACAGACTAGGAAAACAATTTTAAGAGAAAAGGGCATCTATCTACATTGAGACAATAATAGATATTACTCTATTCATGAACAATTGATTGTATCAATAATACCCATATTATAGTATCCATATTGTATCGATAAAATGATATTGAAATACACATACACACATAGAAAGAAAACATTTTCTTCATATATACATAGTTAAATGCATACATATATACATATATATTCATATGGAATTGCACATTTATACACTCATGATTTAAAATAATACATGCATAGATATGTTGTTTGCACATTCTGCAGGACTTCATAGTGATTCTTGTCTCAATAGTATGATTTTGTATGAATTTTAATTTAAACGATGTCTCTTTCTGCATTTTGAACTATTGCATTCATTAAATTACTTTGAACTTGTACTTTCAAGTGAAGCTATTTTACAACAAAGTAAAATATGCTTATAAACACTTATGTGGTAGTGAATGTTGTCTGTCAGAATTATGTTCAAGAAATGAGATAATATATGCTCATGGTAATGTGTACACATATATTACATAACTTTACTGCTCTTTAAAGTACACTTTATATTTGCATATCTTATATCTACATTTAAATGGTTTTTTGTAACACATATATGTAATTGCAGTGCAAATCAAGTTATAAATGTTTTGCCGTTCTAGAAAATCCCCTCATAATCCTTTGAAGTTAGCTACCCACAGTCTCTGCAGAGGCACAATTATGCCCTGTACCACTATGAATTAATTTGGCCTTGTCCTTAATTTTACAGAAATGACTTTTTAAAAAGAACACAATACATTTGCATGCATGTAGCAATGTGTCTAGGAATGTGACTATACACACACATTGCATATAGATGCAACACAATATGTTTTCTATAGCTGAGTTTTATTTCATTGCACCAGTATACCACAGTTTGTCTGTTCCTCTGATAATTGAAATTTAGTCTCCAAATTTTAAATGGTTTTCTAATCATCATTTTAGTACTGATTTGAGGTTCACTTCCAATATGGTCAAGGGCATTCTTTGTATGATTTCCTTTCTTTTCAATTTGTGATTCGGGGGCCAGAGTGTGATCTGTCTTGGTGGTGTGTCATGTGTGTCTGCCATGATTATTCTTCTGTTGCTGGTGAGGGTATTCTATTAATACCAAGTAAGCCAAGTAGATTGATAATGCTGTGGAAGTCATTTATAAATTAATATGGCTACTTCCACTCTCCTGTGATTAGTGTTAACATGTATGTTTCTCCATTGCTTTATATTTAACTTACGTCTTTATTTTAAAGCAGACTTCTTTTGGCAATCCAATATATTAGGTCTTATTTTTACATCCCTGACAATCTCTGTCTTTTAATTGGTGAATTTGCCATTCACATTGTAAATAGTCACTGATATAATAGGATTAATATCTATTGTTTTTGTAAATGTTTTGTTTGCTACACCTTTTTTTTGTTTCTTTTGCCCCTCACTATCAGCTTCCTATGATTGTAACTGAACATTTTATATGATTCCTTTTTCTCACCTCTCATAGCATATCAATTATGTATCTTTTTCTCACCTCTCATAGCATATCAATTATGTATCTTTTTATGCAAAAATCTTGCAGCATTTACAACTAATCTAGATCAGCATTCAAATAGCATTTTATTGCTTCATGAATAGTGAGGGTAACTTGCAACAGATTATATATCTATATCTGTATCTCTCTCTCTCTCTATATATATATATATATAATGCTATAACCACTGATAATCTTTACAATATAATCATTAGTACTATTGTCACTTTCAAAAGGTATGTATCTGATCAGTTAAAAAATAAAACTAATAAACAAGACTCACATTAGTAAATATCACATTGTCTCTTTAGTGTAAAAAATAATAAGAACAGACAGAATAATAGTATCCAAAAAGTATAATAGATATTGTAAAAGTGAAAGGGAAGGAAAGTGCTCTAAAGGGTATAACAGTACGTATAGTGTGTAAATAGATGACCATATTACTAAATTTTTATTGGATCATTGAACACAATGGTTTGCACTGTCAATGTGTGTTTATTCACCTTTATGCTTTGATTTTTTAACTTAAACAACTATTTCTAAGATGACAATATGTATCAACTAGTGATTTCTTAGATGTTCATTTTTTTGAATTCTGTATTATTCTACCTTTTTTCTTCTATTTTGTTCTTTCTTTAAATAATATAAAATAAATAAAACTAAAGAGTTTCTTCCACCTTAATTCCTTTTCTGATGTTCTTTATTTATGTAGAGACAAGTTACTGACCTATATAGTTTTCCTTCCACCTGAAATAGAACGTTTAAAAATTTTGGTGCATAGGTATGCTGGTGATGAATTCCTTCTAACCCTCTTTAGTTCTTGCTTGAAAGGGCTCATATCTCCTTAGTTTTCAGTGATAATTAGTATAGAACTATGAGATGCTGTTGCTTTTTTTTCTCAATATTTTAAAGATTTCACTCACTTTCTCTTTGCTTGTGTGCTTTTTAATGAGAAGTCATTAATAATTCTTATTTGTTCATTTATAGATAAAATGGGGTCCCATTACTTTTATCCAATTCTATAGTTTTTTTCTGGGCTTGGAATATAACTCAGTAACATTTTTTCCTGCAATGTGAATTTGACATGGTATAGTTATAGATTTGCTTGATATTGATTTGTCTTGGTGTTCATTTCAGCTTCTTAGATCTGTAGTTTAATGTCTGTCATTAAGTTTAGAATGTTTGTCCATTGCTGTATCAACCCTGGAGGGTTCCCATAGCTAAAACCCACAAAAGGAGCCGGTCCCCGTAGGACGGCAGCCCCTAGTAGTTTCACACTGTCCTTCTAGTTCACCTTCAATCTGTACTGATTCATCACAGCTACCTTTCACATGTTTCTAAAGGGGAGAATGGGTTTGAGTTTAAAATTAGTGAAAGAATCATAAATAAAAGATGAATACATAGAATTTCAAACTGTTTTCATATCCAAATCAGGAAGATCACATTCTATAAAATTTGTTCATTTGTTTTTTTCTGATTTTAATGATATTTTTACAATATAAAAAATTTCACTTTTATTTAATAGACTAATTATGCAGATTTTTACATCTTTTTCCACTAATTTTTATACTAAAGAAATTTATCTGCACTCATTCAGATTTAATGTTTGCAACAAATATGTATAATAAAATATGGAAATATAAGGCAAGCAGAGAGGGAAGACTAAAAATATGAGAGGCAAATATAGTTTAATATTTATTAATCACAGTATCATTCTTCAAATGTATTGATTTCATATTTTTTATGTGCTAAGCATTATTCCAGGCTCTAGGCATAATAAGTCATGTGTCAAACTAACTTTAACCATCCCATTTATGGCTGGGCATGGCAGCACATACCTGTAAATCCAGCAGTCAAGAGGCTGAGGCAGGAAGACCACTCTGAGTTTGAAGCCAGCTTGAAATACGTAGTGAGAACTCATCTCAAAAATTAAAAAAAAAAAAGAAAAGAAAAAAGAAAAAAAGTCCCATTAATGATCTTGACTGTCTAGGGGCAGAAATAGACGTTAAAGAAGATTAACATAGGAACAATTCATTAGATAATGATAAAAGTTAGAGATAAAAATAGAAGTAGGAATAGGACATTGAGAAAGTGAAAATTGAATAAAAGTTTAAACTGAATGAAGGAGCAGAGTCTGGGGACTATCCAAAGAAATTGCTAGTGACAAACAGAAAATGTCTAAACTAATAAAGACCAGTTTCTAAAATTAGTGAAAAGAACCGGCATTTGCACGTAGAATACTCTCAATCGTGTATAAATATGTATAGGAAAAGCTTACTTAGAAAGTAAGCTTACTTTAGGATTAAGAATGATTTTTATTCAGTTTTCACTTTTCAGTTTTCTTTCCCAACTCTAATTCCCTCCTACATTAGAATCTGTATTCTTAAAGCTCAGTGGCAGTCTGGCGAAGTGGTGCACTGCTGTAATCCCAACACCTGAAAGGCTGAGGCTGGAGGGTCACTGCAAGTTCAAGACCAGCCTGAACTGCAGAATTAGGCTCCATCTCAAAAAGGCCAACAAACAAACCTCCCTGAACTGGAAAGGATTAAGCAGCTGAAACAGCTGCACCATTATAAAACATTGAGGGAAACCATATACCTGATACAAAGTACCAGATTTTCCATGTACAAACATGCTGAATTTATTCTTATACCAAAAAGCAAAACAAAACAGACAAACAGCCTCATACATTAAATATTTTTCATCATCTTCCCCAAAGAATTGTTCAACCTGGAAATATCCACACAAGTAATTTACTGTCTTGGTGTGAGAACATTAGCCTTGTGCTTAATTTGTGTCTTCATAGGAACTCACCAAATTTGAGATGATGTCTTCACATTTTATATTAGTTTAGTGAAATGCCTAAGAAGACACGGTTGGACCCTCGGCAGATGGTGAGCCTCAGTGCCTGAAATGGGAATATAGTTCTTTCTTCGCCAGAGAGTTGACAGATGGGCCTCACTCATACCTTCAGGGCAGAGGATGCCAGCACCACAGTTACACAGGGACAGATCTGCTTAAAGATTACACTGGTTCTGCCAGTTAAATCAATAAGTGACAACTGAGAGTTGGAACTATCAAGTCATGATGGGTCTGGAAATTGCCCTTAAGCTTGCCCTCCTTTGTGACTGCCAGTTCTTTAAGGAAATTTTCAATTTATGAAGTGTCAGATAGTTCCAGCATTCTAATTAGGTTACTATGTATCTAAGCGCCAAGTCTCTTTGTCCTCCCACTGTATCTCCAGCACATTCCTGAGAAACACAGTAGATGAAAAATCTGTGTTCAGGGCTTCTCCTCCACGTGCTTGATTCCTTCTGGTAGCCAGACAAGACAGAAGAGGTTGTGAGTGCTCAGTGGTCAGCCAATATTCTGTTCTTCCAGTTCTGTTTATTTTTCTTATGATTGGCAATGTACTAATTACTTTTATTCATTTTGTGTATCAGGGTAACAGAGCTGCCATAACCACCAGTGGTTAATACTAAAACCTATTTTTAGTTCAGTTTTACAGTGCAACAAGAATGTACCTGGTCAGCAGGTGGATTTATTCTGCCATTGCTTCCCAAATGATTCCCATTGCATAAGCAAACGCTAGTCAAATGCTAATATGTCACAGGGTTCCAAATGGGACTGTGAAGTGTAGCTCTTTGTAGAACCATTTTCCATCGAGCACATTCAAGAAGATAGATGATGGTCATCTCTCCCAGAGTGGCTGTGATTGTGTTCTTGTCAGTACTTGAAATGAAAATCCTTAGAAGATGGTGTATCAAAGTTCCAACCCCACATTTTTTTAGGGTCAGAATTGTGTTGTGCTCAAGAAAGTGGAAAGAGAAGAACTTCAGATGAGATTTCAGGTGGCCTTGTCATGCATCTGTGTCTGCCCATGTAGTCGGAGAAGGTCCTATTGCCAGCCCCTTAGGCAACATCTAGAGACAATAAGCTCTTGACTGTTGGTAAACTTCTTCACCGTTTTCCCGATGCTTGTAGCTTTTTCTTACTATTAATGTTTTTTAAATCTTGAATTAGGGCAGCCTCACATACTAGAAAAGGCATGGACTTTGAGGTTGTAGGAAGGAATAAGAGACTGAGGGGAGACAGAACAATGGCCACACCAGCAAACAAGCCCTGTCTGGGAACCAGCACCATGCAGGGACCACTGCCGCCAGGCTGAGAAAAGCCAGGACCCAGCCCTTTCCAGCACGCAGGCTGGCGATACACGAAGTACCGTCCCCCCACCACCTGTGAGTGACTGCCTGATCCAGAGAAACGCAGGCGGTGATGAGAGCTGAGGAGATGAAATGCAATTGGACGCCTGTGGTGCTTTGGTGTTTCACTAACACTGCCGGTCTAGAGCTAGTGGTCTGATCATGGGTTCAGAGGATAGTGGTACACAGTGTGGCATCCAGGGGACACCTCCTTCTGAGGGTTGTAGCCATTGTTGATTCTCTGTGGTCTTGTTTTGAGGCCCTACATTGTTTCCATTGTTCTGTTGCGTTGGGTTTTATTTTCTTTGTTTGTTTATGTTAAATCCAAAGGCAGGAGAAGCTATTTCAAGGATAGCAAGATATATTATGGGAGCAATTTTGGATTTACTATTGACTTGTCTTGAAGTCCTTTATTGCATTTATTGTTTTGTTTTTAGTTTCTAGTCTATTGTGTTCTATTCTCTTGGATTTTTACTATGTCCAAAGTTATCTGCAGCTATTTTTGAAGACATCAAAAGGCATTATGGTAACTGTTGTTGATGATTTTGTAATGTTTTGAAGTCCTGCATCTCTTACTCTGGTTTGTTTTCATTGGTTTTATTCTGTTTTATCCTCTTTAAAATAAATAAACAAATGGCAGGGAATAGTAACAATCTGATTTTGAATCCCAGTTTTATATTTTTCTTAGTATTTCACCTTGAGCAGTTAACTACCACTAAGCCTTGAATTCTGCCTTCACTCTGGAATACACATACTTTCCACTCAGTAAACAGAGTCTGTTTTTCTCACCTAGATAATTACTACAAATTCTTTAGAAGCAGAGTGTTAGGGAGGTAAGCTTTGAGGATGGTTTTTGCTAATGATAACGCCTAAAGTACGCAAATATGCTGTAAAGCTCATCATAATCTCAGAAGAAATATTGGTACTTAGTATATTTTAAAAATGGGAAAAATAGTTTAAGGTCCGTGTTAGGCATCTTTAAAGTTTTCCTGTTCAACAATCTGGGGGCTAGAAAGACAGGAAGAATCCAGGGTGAAGGAGAGTGAAAATTCTCCGTGTGTCCTACCTCATCGAATAGTGATTCTTGAGTTCTTTATTCACTATCCATGGCTGGCAAGATCTCTGCCTCTGGCAGGGCAATTGCTGCCTACTGGACTTCCTGTTGGGAAATATCTAATGATTCTAGTGAGGGTTTCTGCACCCCCAGTTTGGGGGCTTGGGGGAAGTTATCCTAGACTGACAATTCCCATTCCTCCTTAAGCATGATATAGACAATTATCATTTTTTGCCATTAAATTCTGTGTGGTGCCTCATACCAGGGACTTTGGTTTCTTCTAAGAACATCAACGATAATACACTTCTATTTTTTTAATTGTTTTTGAACTGATCATTGCACAATTCTATTTGAAATTGGGGGCGGGGTACCAGGAATCGAACTCACGACCTCACACTTGCCAGGCAGACAATGAGCCTCTCAGCTATATCCCTGACCCTGCAATCCTATTTGAATATCCCTCCTATTCACCATACCCCAAAGCAAACTCTGCACCGTGTGGTAGATTTAACTATCAAAGCTCAAACCTTAGCTTTGTCAGTGCAAGACCAGGGAAAGGGAGTTGTGCAGTTACCAGTGGCCTGATTTGCCACTACCAAAGTGCGTGCTGCAGGCTGCACAAGACCAAGCTTCATCCTGTTCCTGTCACACTCGGCTTTACTCAAGGTTATGTCTTGGGGGCACAGAAACATCATGCTCCAGTGGCCTCGGCCTATAAGAGGTGGGCGTTTTTCTCCACTGCTTTCCTCTTGTTTCACTCAGACCAATCAACAGGTGCTGCTCTTAACACATAAATCTGTCCACCTAATCTTCTGTATTTTCAGCAGAACTATTGGATTCAAATTTCCATTTTCTCCTCTGTAGATTAGCATGAAAGGTCCTTAAATAGTCCCAGAAGGGTCCTTTACTCCCCTCGACATTGTATGCTATAATGTGATCTTTCTAAATTCAAATCTGATAGAATACTAATATAACACATGACTGTCGGGATGAATTCTAGGATTCTTAGGAGGGTCTAACAAATTCTTGATAATTTACTATCCTTTTTAGTTCCCTTTGTGCTGCTGAATGGTGCCAATACCTTTCAGAATAATTACACTAATTCCTTAGCGATCAGTTTGTGTGTCACTGACACCAAGAACTCTTGCTTCGCCACTACCAAAGACTATTAGATTTTTGTGTGGTTATGTGTAACATATAGCATTTATATCTATATAGTCTACATATATATACATGTAAAGTGGTAATATAAATATAAAATTGTGTGTACTGTGATTGTGCTTAATAGGTCAATTGGTCAAAATTAAGTGATTAATAAAATTCACATTGCTGGGTCTCACTTCCAGTTCTGATGAATGAGAAATCATGACTGGAATCCAAAGAACACTTGTCTTCTTAGCAAGCAACACTGAAAACTATTGGCTGAAGGATGCTTGGGCTCTGATAAAACAGTAACATTAAATCAGTTCACAAATAATGCATTTTTTAGTAATGGATTTTTTTGGAACTACCATACAACCATAGTTGGCTTCAGTGTCTTAGGATCACAACAATATCAGACTTTACCACAAGAAGAAGAGGCATGGAGACCTCTGAATGGACAGAAGTTGAACTCTTCTCTGCAATATATAAATTGACGATTACAACAATTTGGTCTGCATTTTAGCATATCATATTAAGATATATCATTGAAAAATAGGGCTAATATATGCAAAAGAAAATTATAATATTAATATTATTAATGTATTATGGCCTTTTATTAATAAGGTTATTTCAGTAGAAACAAGAGCATGAATCCAAATACATAAAATAATAGAATTAAATGGTCTAAGAAATGCAAAAATTCAATTTCAGTACTATTTCAACAAAAACAAACTAGCCATAATTTTTATTCCCCTACATGGTAATAGTTTTACAAATAATTCTTTTTTGTCAATACTATGTAGCAATGAACACTTTCCTATATTATATCATGAGAGTAATTGATTCAAACTTTTTAGAAGATACTTTGAAAATATGTATACAAACATGGAAGTTTTAATGCACATAATATTTGATTAGTAATTTAACTTTTAAGAACTTAATAAATATTCAGAGAGATACTCCAAATTTCAGAGCTTATTGCCAGATTATTGGTAAGAACTGACAAAATAGCTTAAAAGTTCCCAAACTGGAGTTTTTAAAAAAGTTTGTTTAAAGTTCACTTTGAGTAAATTTGTCACTTAGATTATTTACATTTAAGTGGTTATGGTGGCTCCTAAATCCAGACAGTAAAGTGACCTCGGACACTTTAAGTGATCTGTCTGTCTCTGAGTCCTTGCTGTGGAAGGGTGATCACAGGTCCCACCTCAGAGAGTGACTGACACGGAGATGAGCTGACGTGTACACAGGGCTCAGAGCAATGCCTGCAACATAACGAGGGCTCAACAAATGAAAGACAATTAAAGTGGTATCTAGGTGAACTTATTTCCTAATGATCTACAATTCAGAAAACATTAAAATGAGAATCAAGAAAAACAAGGGCCCTTGGAAACCATCATTCTGATAAGGATTATGGATATATGTATGTGAAAGTTTAGAATAAATGGTATTGCATGTTCTATGAGGATTCCCCAGCCAACTGTGTGAACTTTGTGTTTGGCAAGAAGACATAAAAAAAGTTCTGCAAACTCCCAAGTGGAAAACACAGACATTTCAAAATCAGAACGTGACATTTGCATCCAGTCACTTGCTTGCCAATCACCATTTCATTTTTGTGGTAGCACCAGATTCCTGTGTGCACAGCAGCTTGGAAGTCACCAGACAGGAGATGAAAAAGCACATTCCAGGCTCCCAGACACAATGACAGGAGTCAGTGTTCCCTGTGCAAGTCTTCTGAGGCACCTGGCGCGCTCTCTGGATTCCTTCCAAGATGCTTCTGCACTGCTCCCCAAATCAAACTCGCATATTTGCGTATTTTGTGCTTGAAATGTCTTTTAAGTAGGATGAGTAATGCATTGAGAAAATTGGATTTCAAAGTTACGCAGTTCCAGAAAAGGTTTAATGGCTAAGTTAATTTTTATAGACTTTCAAAGGAAGCAAAGCTGTGTGAATTTACTGTATTTTATTTTAAGCACATTAACAAAACAAAACGACATTAAACGCATTCAGTATAAAAATGAATGTGATTAATGTCATCATACTGAAGTTAATTCTAATACTTTCAGATAATTTTACTGAAAATATATGATTTAGTACTTTGAAAATATGTGGAAAACTATGCAATTGATATTTTTAAATAGTTACATAGAAAAGAAAGTTTTAACTCTTCGACTGAATCAGAATGTGTAAATTTTTAAGAATTTTGTGCAGTGAAATTCTACATGTCTTTATTTCACAGAGAAAAATATATTTATTTGCATCTTAGGGGATAGAATTAAACTTTTAAAATGGAAATGTAATGCAAAGAATTATTTTGGGAGAATCTATTTTTAAATCTAAAGATTTAAGCATTCTAATTATTACATAAATTGATTAAATTCCAGTGAGCAGAGAAAATGCCTGAAATTATGAAGAGTGACCTTGCTCCCACTCCAATAAAGGAAAGACTTCTCATAGTTGTCTTTTCTCCCAATAACAAAATTTTGGAAATTTTAAAATTCTATTGAAAAACTGTATAAAGAATATCAAATTCTGCTTTCTGAGAATATCAATAAGCTCCACTTCTGTGGAGTGATTAAAATGTACAAGAGGCAAACTTTGCGTGTTGTTCTACTCCTATTTTTCTATTTCTTTCAAATCAGCCCAAAATTTAGTGTCAAAATAGCAGCCATTTCACTTATTTATTAATTTATTTTTGCATATGTGTTTGGCACTGGAAGAGTTAGGAGATTGAAAAGCTTAACAAGAATGGTTTTCCTTTGTTCTACCAAACTTGAGTAGCTGAAAATTTGGGAGACGGAGGGTAACTGGATGACTTGGATTTAATTGGCACCCAAACTCTGATAGTGTTCATGATTTTGGACATAATAGTGCACATCAAATCTATCAAACTAAGAAAATAATATCTATGGTTTTCAAGGTTATGGATAACATGTATGAAATAAATGAAATGTATGATGTATATGACATTTCTATGGGTCCTTCCACCCGCATTTTCCTTTTAAAAGTTTTATTAGTACATATTTGCCATATATAATGATTTCATTCATCACAGGGTATTTGTATCTGTACATAATATGTCGTAATTCTTTTTTGCTTTTACCATTTCTCTACCCTCCCTTCAACCTTTCTTCTACTTCCCATTTACATAAGCTTTGGTTCTATTTTTCCTTCCATTCCCTTTTAAAAAAAATAATTTTCTAAAATAAACTGGTCAACTCAACTTTGACAGGGGATTTGATTTAGTTCAAATTCCTCTACCTACCAAAATAGTTTAAGGCTGTCGCAGAGTTCCTGTTAGAGGACCTCCAAGTGATGCAAAGCGAATCTAACTCCCAACCCGCTAGATGTCTGATAAGTTGAGTTTGTGTTTCTCAAAGTTAAAGAATGAATTCTAAGGAACAGTGGAAGTTAAGAGTGGGAAATTTTATTGGAGAAAAGACAGCTCCTGAGAGACAGGAGGGGCCCTGAGTGGGTTGCAATAAGCCTGCTTCTCAAAGGAAGTTTTATAGAGCAAAATCGCGAGGTGGATTCCAACTCACGAGGTGGATACAACGTGGGACAAAACCAGGATGGATCAATACGATTACAAGTACAACCACTTTAGGTAATGTGGATCCAATGGGGAAGCAAGTTGGGCAGCAAGTGTACATGGAAGGACCTGTTTTGGAAGAGATGAGTCATGAGGTCCTGGTCACCCCCCTGGGTGACTGATGTCTAGCTAGACTGTATTGGCCCAGATAATATTTGCAATCTTATAACTTCTGATTCACCAAATCAGTCAGGTGAAGTAACAGAATATAAGCAAAAGGAACAGTTCCTTTTTAACATTGTGTGAAGCGATATGAGATAAAGATTTAAAGTACTGGCTCTGGAGCAGTTCTTGGATTCAAAAGTCAACTTCACAAGTTAAAAGCTGATGAGTCATTTGACTTTTCCCTTCTACTCCTCATACCTATAAAATTAGGATGGTGTTAGTATCTATACTTTAGAGAGTTAGTATGTATAACACCTTAGAATAGTAAAAGGTATATGGTAAGTACCCAATAATTATTGATTTCCTGTTGTTTTGAAGTCCTGTATCACTTACATTGGTTTGTCTTGATTGTTTTTTTTCTATTTTGCTTGATCTTATTCTCTTTAAAATATAGATTTTAAAAATGTGAAGTATTATTATCAGTATCATTATTACTACTAATACAAGAGTTAATATGGTGTGTAAGATGAAATGCTTAAGATTATAACCATAGTCCTTGCCTGCACGGTTACTTCTCTATACTGGTAAGCCACCCTTACAGTGGTTTTCATGGTTTTCTTGACAGTTTCCCTGACATAAGTTAGGACAACACAGAGAAGGGTTAGATTCTTGATGATTTCCTTTACTATGTTTACAGGTCTTTTAAAAATTTTTTATAAAAATATTTGTTGATTGCATACAATCTTCTACATGAAGTGATAGGCCTGGACAGTGTTGTAAGAAAAGCATAATCTGTACATTTTCATCTTTGTGGGAGAATAATGCAGGTAAAAAAAGCTAGCAGTGCAATCTGATTCTCTTCTACAGTGATTGAGTACGATGCTTGGGGAACAGGAGGAGGAAGCAGTTGTCTTGTTCACTTTCTCAGTTATGACTTTTGTCAAGTTTCTCCCTGTCTACTTCTGTTCCTTGACGTACAGTCAGTGCTTTCAAGTTTTCTCCCCAGCCTTTTGGAGCAGCTATTATTGTTTATTTAATATGTGGCTCATCTGTCACCTCTGTTTCTTGTGGGGGCAGCTGTAACATGTCCCAGCAGCATTAAAGATTTTTACATTCTTAAACAGATGTTCTTGTGAAAACAGAGATGAATTCACAAATATTCATAATTACAACTTAAAGATTTAATGTAGAAAACATTTTAAAGGGACTAAAATATATGCAAATGATTTAAGAGTCCTTATGTAGAATATCTGTTGTGATGCGTAAGTGTGGTTGTGTGTGTGTGTGTTTGAGTGTGTGTGTGTGTGTTTCAGTACATACACAATCCCAGTTTGAAATGCTGAGAAAGTTCTGGAAGTAGATGGAAGTAAAAAATAATATGAATATATTTTTTACTGAACTATACACTTAAAAGTTATTACAGTGGACAGTTTTATGTTATATATACTTTATGAGTAAGAAAGTTAAAAACAGTGTTTTAACCACGGTAAGATTAAAAATTAGAAATAGCATATCTGGATATAGCTATTTCTATAGATTTGTATATATTCTCATATCAGCTTTTTAGCCAATGAATTACCTTCTCTCATTGTGCTGTGAGTGATCCGTAGTATTTTGTTACAAACTCAAGTGCCTGAGCCATTGTGAAGCGTACAGATGAAATAGCACCGACCTATCCCTGACAATGTTACACTAAGGAAACAGACACAAAAACACCAAAGCAAAAGACTTGATAAAATGGTTACTGTGATTTGAAATATAGAAAAAATAAGTCATGTGACCAGTGGAAGGAAGCATGAATTCTGATTTGTGGAGATTGGGCCAGGTCATTTCGCAGAAATAGTAACTGAGCCTAGACATAAATAATGCATTTATATGGACTAATAAGTTTATAACAATAATTTAAAAGAATGAGCAGAACAAAGTCACAAAGACAGGGAAGTGCACATTCAGAAGCGTAAAATGATGGGGAGAGAATGCATATCGTGTGGACTCAGGAACTATTTTGAGGCTCAAAATGCTAAGAGACCCAGACCTTGAAAGAACCGGGAACTGACGCTTATTCCTTGCAAGCGCTGATGTTGATACATTGGTCCTGAGAGAGTGAAGGGAATCACTGTGCCATCGACTTGCTCCGACCACTTGGATCGAATGATTTTTATGTTATTAATATGAAAGGAAGAAAGCTAAAAATATTTATCCTGTTATTTACAAGGAGACAAAAAGTTATGTCAAACAACTACATGTGCCAGGCACTGTGCTAGGCATTTTAAGTATTATGTGACACATCATAAGAGAGTTCTGAATTTTAATTCATTTGGGCTTTTCTTTGACAGGTGAGCTAATACATCCTAGTGAAGAAATGCTATAGGGATAGGGAATTTTAAGGGGAATTTGTCCAGGTGCTGGTTATAGGTACCATCTCTACTTTGAAAATAAAAACTATTGAGGTTATCACACAAGCCTCTGGATATTTAATCTTCTACTCAAAATTTTTCAATCTTAATATAAAAGTATAAAACATTTTAGGAAGCCATGTTCTTGACATCATAAATGCTATAAATTTAGAGTATTCTACTAAATAGATACAGAAATATATTTATAATTGCCTCTTTTTTAATTACTACTATCACATATTCCAGAAATAAAATGTTTTGATGCAGTGTCTGCATGTAGCGTCTATTAGCATCAAACCTACAGCCACATTGGATTTATAAGATGAGGATATGTTTCCATTAAAATGTGTAATAATAAAATATCCAAAGTATTACTTTGGATAAAATTTTCAAAATGAAATTTTGAATTCAAAATATGAATGTCTTTCTTTCTGCTTTAATCATGTTTAAAGATTCCAGTAAATGTCTAAATAATGCATGCTTTACAATTTAACACTAAAGGTCTACTGCAGAGAATGGTTATGAAATGTATATTAAATAATACCTTCATACTAGTTAAAATGCAATTTTGTAGAAAACTTTCAAACAATCAAATAACATTTATGTAATCCCTCTAGCTAAATTGTGAGTTTGTCACTCAATAAAAGTTTCATGTGAAAAGTACATCTATTTTTAAACGTGCGAGTCTTCACTTTGAATGCTTTGTATATGAGAGCTTGGCCAGCATGGTGGCTGGAGGTGCTGGGCAAGGGGAGCAAAAGCCTCCTGGTTTAGAATGAGACAGAAAACTCCTTTCCGTGAGGATTAGCATGGTATAGTGAACAACGCGGGAAGTACTGTAAATGACATAGCTGACTGTGACCCAAACGGTCGCTGTCTGCATGACACTGAGCCCAGAGACTTGGAGCCGCAGCAATTAAACTTGCTAAGCTGGCAGGGAGAGCCAGAAATACCTCATTCCTGTGCACAGGTGCGAAGGTGCTCACGATCTGTCTCAGACTTTCAACACTGACTCTACCAGAAAAGGAACACGATCCCCTTTCTCATAATATCTAGACAGAAAGCAGCCAACCATCTGCTGTATCACCAAGGTAGAAATCACATTATAATGCGAGAAATTAACCATAAGGTCTGAGTCAGTTGGACCATCGCTGCAGATCTGTCACCGAGTAGAAAATAAACTCTGACAAATGTGCGCTATCCTGGGGATGGCAGTCAATCTACCTCAACCCAAATATGTTCACTTCAAGCATAGGGACTTCATAAAATTGTTAAGTTCTTTTTCTGTGTGGTGACATCTGAAATCTTCCACTGTGAAATTGTGCAGTGGTAGAGCAAGAGTTGCTGCTCATTATAATCAAACTCACGGAGCCGGCATGAAAACAGCGTTGGTCATTAAGTTCTGCTTTGGAGGAAAACGTGTGCAATGGTCATGCTCCCAAGTGCACTTGGGTCTATACGTAGGTGATGTCTAAATTAGCAAAGCATGGATAAAGCAGGTAAAAAAAATAGATGGTATTTTGGTACTACATGAGGTAAGTGTAGATATGAATTCCAAAGATTTTTAGAAAATACTGTGAGTGCAGAAATGGAAATACTTAGTACAAACCAATTATTTTTTTCCCAGTATGCATCTGTACTACATCTCTGGGTCCACCAAGACTCACTGAAACCCCCATTGTTCTTCCTCATGCCTTTCAACTTCTGTCTTTTCTGTAAGGCTCCCCCCACCCATTTGCAGGTAGAGCCTTGGCTAATTATCTCTGCTACGCCCATCTCACACACTCTCAACTTCAGTGTTTGCAGTCTAATATACACATTAGCAGTCAATTGCATTTTATACTATATTTTCATCAGCTCAAATACTGCCAATTTTTGGAACATTGTATGATCTGTATGTACCACGAGGGATCAGGAATCCTCCTCTGTAAGTATGAAGTGAATATTTGACGTCAAGACTCCAGCAGTTCTTATCACTGAGCTCATCTCTAAAGCTAGTCAGAGGCTGAAAATATAGTTTCCATTTGAGTAGGCTTACTGCTGGGAGACAACTTATGAGAAGAAAAGTCCACATGAAGGTCCTCCTGAAAGAAAGAGCAATGAGTTATCAGAACTGAAGAAAGTCCAGTCAAATGAAGGATTAAAAGAAACTAAAAGCATAAGAAAGAATTTATATATCTCTCTGCCACCCCAGGAACCTTGGTAAGCCATGTGAGAGGGAAGAAACCCTGCGCATCACCTCTCTGCCATCCTGGGAACCTTGGCCCAGAGGAATACAGTGCCTGGCCTGTTCCCCTACACTGCGGGTCAGGAAGCCAGCATGAGAGGTGCCCGGGACTCGGCAACCAGCCCATCTGGACAAATAAGCATAAATCCACTCAAACAAGGGAGAACATTTTGTATACAAACAAACTAGGATTTGTTCTGTTATATAACTATAGACTTTGCTCCTATAATCTAAAGTGCAAAATCAATAGTTGCAACAGTTTGTCAACTTCTCTAAGCTGTGCTTGATTGATGCTATCATTGTTGCTAATTGTACTCCTGTAGATAGAAAGTCTTATCTGTAATAATCAGTTGTTCTCCCTTGTGTAACAATCTGGGGAAGCTCTGGGGGTAATAACCTCATCAGGGACCTACACCAAAAGATTGGGGACTGGTACAAACAGAAAACAACATTCCACTGTCAATTGATTGGGGAGGGAGGATCTGAGAATACACACAAACCTAGAGTCTTCTACACAAAGATGATATTCATGAAAAACAGCCTTTTCCTAGAGAGGCCTTGATACTAGTGGTGCTACTCCGTACCACCAAAACTTACAAGATCATCACAGAAAACAAAATAAAAAATGTTTGGAAATAGAAGGTATCATTACAAAGGAGCAAAATGCAATCTCAGCCCCCAGCCCACCTAGAATAAGTCCAGGAGACCTTGACAGACAGGAAATTGGAAATTACACACCTGAAATTTCTGAAATAATAGCAACTGGGGTAAAGAAACTACTGCATGAGGCTGTAGAGGAAATCAGATAAGAAATAATCTCTCAAGTTAAAAAAGAAATGAAAACTACAATGGAAGAATAGCTGAGCAAATCTAAAGAAAACACAGATAAACAAATTAGAGGAGCATAGGAAAATGATAGACACCTTGAATAAATGATATAGGAAAGAAGAAAGCATGAAATAGATTTAAAGAGCTATCCAGGAAATTAAAAAGTCCATTGAACGCTGACTAAACTGCTTGAATGAAACTGAAGATAGACTTTTAGACTTTGAAGACAGGATTGCAGCCTCCAATCATGAAAGGAAAGATCTCTTAAAAGCAACAAGGAATCAGGAAATAACAATTTGACAGCTTCAATATGTTGTAAAGAAAAACAAGATAATACTGACATTTGTTTCAAGACATACACACACACATACTGCTTTCTGCTTGGAGAAGAGAGGGTTAGATGTTTGTCTTGAGAAAATTTGGTTCTTTCAATAGGAACAGAATAGAAAAAAAATCAACCAGATTGAATTAGAATTAGTAGCTCTTGTTTGATCATGTTATATAGTCAGATGAAGCCACTAAATTAAAAGTTAGGAAAACATATTCTGATATACTCTAGTATAATGTTTGATGGTCCTAGGGAGTGAGAAAAATGCTTAATCATGACTGTTAGCTAGTTATGATTTTTTTTCATTTGGAATATACTTTTTTGTTTTAAAGAGAGAAAAGTAAATAAATATAAAAACCATAATACAGGGTTTCAAACAGGATAATAAGAAATTAACAAGGATAGTGAATGTCAAAACAAAATAATACATTACTAGTGGTTAGTATATTTATAGTGTTGTCTTCAAAGTAGTTGCTCAGATTGCAAGATATAGGCATGTAAAATTAATCAGCCAGCATTAGTACCAACTGATCTTTTCAATAACTAATAGAAATTAGTAGTATAATTATGTTAGACATCATATCTATGTGTATTTATTTATTTAATTTATTTTTTTCTTTTTCTTATTTTCTCCTTTCCCCCATCCAAGTTGTTCTTTCCTTGTAAGCAGTTTCTTTCCCTTTCTTAATATTTATTGCAGATATTGTACCTTATTTACTCTTTTAGTTTCCTATAGTAGGGAGACAAGTGGATACTTACATTTATTTCACTTACGTGTATGGTCTCTTGTGGCATCCATTTACCTATAAAAGCCTCAAGTTTATCCTTCTTTATAGCTGAGTAATACTCCATTATATAAAAACACCATATCTTTTTGTGAGTACAGATTAGAGAAAAAGGTGTAGATTTTTTAAAAAAATCAATATTTTATCCAAAAAATTCCCACACAGATCTATGATAGTGTGTATTTCTAACTTGTTAATATTATGATAGCATGCACATCAGAAAAATATGCTATATTATTTAAGAAAGGAAACTAAACGTATTCTAGGAGACTGACAATCAGTTGTGAATCTGGAATAAGAATGTGAAAGTCAGAAGCTGCAGGTATCTACTGATACCTGGCTCCCTTCTATTTGTCAGAAGAAGTTTGAGCTTTATTCCAAAAGAAACTGGGGAGATGTAGTAGTTTTAGGAAAGGTGTTTAATTTTAAACTATTGCTCTTCTCACATGGATTAGATTAGAATGGAAAATGCAATGGAGAGGGACAAATTAATTGTGGTGACACAAATCAAAGTGACGTACTCATAGTTCCCACAAGACTCCAATAACTTCACCAAAAGACTTCTTGATTTAATAATCAAACTCAGTAGCATAGCTGAATACAAAGTCAGTGCTCAAAAATCAATAGCATTCCTGTACACAAACAACAAACTCACTGAGAGAGTAGTTAGGGAAATCACACCCTTTACAATAACATCCAAAATAAAATGAATTACTTAGGAAGCAGTCTCACAAAGGAAGCAAAGGATCTATACATTGAAAATTAGTTCTATAAAAAAAAAATCAAAGGTGAGCTCAGAAAATGGAAAGATATTCCTTACTGATAGATAAGAAGAACCAATATTGTAAAAATGGCCATATTCCCAAAACTGTTCTATACAGATTTGATGCAATCCTGATCAAAATATCATTAGCATAGATCTAGAGAAAATATTCCTAAAATTCATCTGGAATCAGAAGAGACCTAGAATAGCAAAGGCAATCCTGGGCAACAAAGGCAAGGCAGGGGGCATCATGGTCCCTGACTCCAAATTATACTGCAAAGCTACTGTGATAAACTCAGCAGGGTACTAGCAAAAAAAAAAAAAAAAAAAAGGCAGAGCTGAGGAAATGGAACAGAATAGAAGATGCAGATACAGTTTCAAACACACTCAACCACCTTATTTTTGACAAAGAGGCCAAACATATTCAGTGGAAGAAAGAGGCTGTTTACTAAATGGTGCTGGAAAAACTGGCTTTCCACATGCTGAAGACTAAAACTAGATCCACATTTATCACTAGGCACTAAACTAATATCAAAATGGATAAAAGATCTCAATATTAAAAAGGAAACATTAAAGAGAAAGGAGTTAGAAATCTTGAAAATATAGGGGTTGGCAGAGTTCATGAACAAAAACCAAACTGCACATAAAATACTTCAGAGAATCAACAACTGGAATCTCATTTTATCAAAAACATTTTGTACATCAAAAGAAATCACCAACAGAATGAAAAGAAAATCCACAAACTGGGAAAGAACTTTAGTCAACTGTCCCTCAGATAAAGGATTTCAATCTGGAACATATAAGGAATTGAAAAAAAATCAGCCCCCCAAATTCAAAGACCCATTCCAAAAATGGTCATATGAGATGAATACATACTTCTCAGATAAAGAAATACAAATGGCACATAAATATATTTTTAAAAGTTCAACATCATTGGCCATTTGAGAAATGTAAATTAAAACAACAATAAGAGTACAGCTCACTCCAGAAAGATTGACTATCATCCAAAAATCATCCAATAACAAATGCTGGTAGAACTTTGACAAAAAAGAAACCTTTCTCCACTGTTGGTGGGAGTTCAACCTGGTGCAACCACTAAGGAAATCAGTATGGAGATTCCTCAAAAAACTAGAATTAGAGGTCCCACTCAGCCCAGCTAGTCCTCTTCTGAGTATTTTCCTAGAAGAATTAAAAACATCATACCATATGATACTTGTGCACCCATGTTTATAACAGCACAATTTGTAATAGCTAAATCTTGGAAACAGTACAAATGCCCATTAACCAAGGAATGAATAAAAAAGATGTGGTATTTTTATACAATGAGGTACTGCTCAGCTATAAAGAAAGATAAACTCAAGGCTTTTATAGGATGTAAGTACAAACCATACCCAGAAATGAAATAACTCAGGCTTGCATGAGTAAACATCATATTGTCTTCCCAGTGTAATAAACTGAGAGAGTAAATAAGATCCCAATGGTACAATAGCTACTGTGGAAGGGAAAGAAACTGCTCAAAAAGAAAGAACAGCTTGGATGATGGAAAGGTGAAAAGAAGTAAGGAGATTTTATATATATATCTCCTCACTATGTATATAGATAGATAAAGAGAGAGAGAGACAGAATAGCTAAGATGATTGTACTATTCTATTGGTCCATTGAAAGAAAGAGTTAGTGCTTCTATAGTCTGATCAATTTTGAATGTCTATATCTGGTAATCTGAGTAACTTTTGAAAACAAAAATATGCAATATATTAACCATTGTTAACTTGTTATCTTGTTTTGAGAATCTGTATCATTTTTATTGTTTTTTATTCTCTAAAAATAATTTATATAATTTCTTGTTAAGGTATATTAAAAATGAAATTGAAAACTAATAAAAACAAAGACTGCTTTTCTTGACTAAGTGAAGAATAACCTTCTATAAGTCACAGGACATTGTCATTCAGCCTTCGCTCTCCTGTGCTTGCTCTGTGTTCCAAGAATCTGACCTCCACGAATGATGACACTGGGTCCTCCTTTCTGCCTGCTGCCCCTGGACTGTATTAGTTCAGAGGAGGCACCTGCGGGACACCAGAGCATCCATTTCCAAGGCTCTAGCTCTTCCTGGACTCTCAGAACATCTTCCCTCTTTTGCTCTTCTAGGTGTTGAGATGGTAACAGCTCCTTCCTGTAGATAATCCTCAGGTGTTTCATTATCCATTGTTTGTCCCTTAACCCAGCCCACTGATTTGTAAACTCATTAAACTCTTCTAAATGAACCCCTTGGGTGCACCATCTGTATTCTGCAGTGATCCAGACTGAAATACCATAATCAAATCAGCAAGTGACAAACTTGGAAAGAGACTGCAATCTGCGTCATTGGAGAAGAGATCTGAATTTCACAGGTGTCATGTTACAGAGGGTCTCAAATTATTATGAAAACAAGAGATGAAGATCTCAACAAACATGCACAAGTGAATGGGTAGTTTAAGATCTTAATATCTCTGAATAAACTAAGAAAATGTTGAGATGCTCTAAATACAGAGGGATTTCACTTTATGTGAATTGCTGTATTTTCTGAATTTACTACCAAACTTAGTTCTCATGACATAAAAATATTCCTTCCAGATATTCCTTCCTAGTGAGTGCCATCTATAGGGTCTTGTGCAACATGATTTCTTACAAATTTCTGTTTCCGTCATTTGACAGCCTCCCAAGTATCAGTCCTTGAGGACTTTTTGAGTCATGTCAGAAACAGAGTAAGTGTCTAGGAAGTGGTCCTTGAATGAGAAAATAATATTGACCATAAAACAAAGAAGGAGTCTCAAACTATTGTATTTACGTAGTAATTGGTTCTGGAAGGAAATTGGAGCCCTATTGAGTACAAGTCAGAAATGCAGAACCAGAATTATGGAGTAATCAATGAAATAGTGTTGGGGCTAACATTTAGCATGCTGAATTATTTTCTAAGTAATTTCTTAAATTTTATCTATGCTCCTTGTTTTAGGATGAGGTTACTGATTTAAAAAAAAAAATCTCTTGGAAATTGAAACTACCATAACCTGGAGATGCACTTGATCCACCTAAATCCTCAATATTTTAACGTAGCTGCATAGAAACTGACATAGTATCCATCATTTCCCCTCATGAGAATGGGATTTGCTGGGAGCTGCATCTCACTGCCACTGCCCACCATCCTGAGAATCGATTGTGTCATATCATTGGCTCAAGCAAAGATCAAAATCTGAAGCGTAATTTCAACGGTATGTGTACTACTTTCACACAATATAAAGTCAAAAATTGCAAGCCAGACCATCATAGTTCAGGGACTATTTTTAAAGAAGTCACTTCTGGGTCCCCCAAATCACACAAAAAACAAAAATAGAAAAAAATAGTTATGTGCATATGCTTGGAAATTGTACACCTAATTGTGAAAAATGTGTGCGTTCTGTGTGTGTGTGTGTGTAAGAAAGAGGAAGAGAAATGGCATGAGGCTCAGGCAGCACTGGAGTGCTTTAGGATAACATGTTCGTGATAGGATGGAGATTTACACAGGTGTCAAAGGAGTAAGTGAGTCTAAATCTAGCTGCCTCAGAGGCCCCAGAAGGGGGTCTACACAGGGACCTACGAGAAGCTGTTACTGTGGCGTAGCTGGCGCGTCTGCGGGTCCTCAGTGAAGGGTGCGAAGGTAGAGCTCTTGGTTAAAAGGAGAATGAACTAGACAGCAAAGAAAGGAAAAGACAGGCTGGATGCCTCCACGAACCCCAGATGTGATGCAGATGGGAGAAAATACTGAAAAGGATTTGCATCCAGCTTACCTAAAACATTCCTGCAATCTAAGGAAACAAATGAAAATGGATGGGAGCTCAGTGAACGACCGCGTCTGTGTGTCGCTGCTCCTGGGCTGGGAGACCCTCAGCGGGCTGGCTTTCCTGTCTCTGCTGGGCCGGGACACCCCGATTGTGAGGAAGGTCTCCATGGTGTGCAGCTCCTACTTGCACTGAGATGACGACAGCTCAGTGTGGCACCGTGCAGGTGACATCCAGGCCGGTCGGTAACAGCTGTTACTGCTGTCGCTATGCAGAAGGATTCTAAACCAGTTTGAGGTGGTAAAGGACCCACGCTGCTTAACTGTCCTCCACCCAACCAGTTGTTTGTTTTTTGTAACATAATTTACTATTGCATATTCTAGAATTGCACATAAGAATAACATTTTAAGTATTATTTTGGTTTGGCTTCTTTGGACCACCATAATGACTTTAAAATCCGTCCAAGTTGGGTTTATCAGTTCAGTCCTTTAATTACGAGCAGTTTATTACTGAAAGAGTCAAATTAAAATAATTACAAGCACACTATGGCTGTATCTCAGTGTATTAATTTGACAAATATCAATCAATTTCCTATGAATGGTCCTGTAAACTTTTGTATATGGACACATATTTTCCTTTTCCTTTCAGTATTTAGGGATAGAATTTCTGGATTGCATGGCAATTACATATTCCATTTTTCAGAACTTAAAAGTTGAGCTCACTGGTTTTCTCCCTTGTCCTTGTGTTTGTGCTCTCTGGAACTTGCTGAGAAGAAAAAGGCGCCAAGCAAAAGGCGGGGTGGGGGTGGACCCAAGCCCCGGGCGCCCCTGCCCACCATCCCTGCAGTGGTGGGAACCCCTCACCTGCACGGTGAATGCGTCCCTTCCCCCAACTGCTAGTATATTTCCCAATAAATCGCGTTGAACCTTGAAACAAAATCCCTAAAAGTCAGTTTCCTGAGGTGACGAGGTCACCTCCTACTGACAGAGTTGAAAGCCCGCGCAGTCACTGGGTACCGCTGCCGACTCCTGGTGGGGTAAGGACGGCTTCACCCTGATTTTTGACTTAGTGTGTATGACCTGGTGCCCCGACCTCATAGCTTGAGTTTCTCGATGATTAATGATGTTGACCTTTGTTTTATGTATTTATTGGCCACTCAGTGTCTCCTTTTGTGAAGTGTTTTTGTCCATTTGCAATTTTCATTTCTTTCTTTCTTACACTGAATTGTAAGAATATTTTATCTATAAATACTCTAAAGAGTATTTTATCTGTATCTGACTATAATTCCCTTTAAGCATTTTCTCCACTTATAGTTTAGATTCAGTTACCCAGGAGGGTATGGTGCAGAGTAAAAACTTGTAACTGATAAATTACAATTTAGCAATTTGATATGGTTCATAGTTTTACCTTTCATTTTGGTTATCTCAAAATGTTATTCTGATGTATTCTTCTAGAATTTTTACAGTTTCACTCTTGTGTTTAGATTTATGATTCATGGTGTGTTAATTTGTGTATGTGGTTCAGTTAAGGTTGATAGTTTTATTATGGTAGCATCTAAGCCTTCCGGCAGCACTTATGATATAGATTAACTTTGCTCCATTGAATTTTCTTGGCACTCAACTATCAAATGACTTAGAGATAGATTTCAAATTTGTCTCCTTTGTCCATTAAACCCAATATATCTACCTATACATTACCATACTGTCTTGATTAGTGTAGCTATCTAGTAATCTTGAAATTATGTGCATTTTCCAAGATTTTTTTTCAAAATTTTTTCAGTATTTTTAGGTTTTTATCATTTTCCATATAAAATCAATGATGGTCAGTTTTTTTCCACTCCAAACTTTGTATTTTGCCCCTCCCACATTCTGTTCTCTGAACTTGGCACATCCAAGGGAATTTGAAAACCAAGTTCCACCTTGCAGAGGGGTGATTTCTTCATATAAAATATGTAATTCTGTAGAGAAATTTTTGACTCTGCTCTCTATGTATTATTTTTAATTATTTCTTTAAATCAAGGTGAACTCGTTTGTATTTTTTTTATTTTTCTTTTTCTATTAAAGAGAAACAAAAGCATGTAAAGGGTAGATATAATACAAAATTTCAAAAGAAAAGATAAACAATAAGAAATCACTAGTTGATAAATCACATATTGTCCTCTTAGAAATAGTTGTTCAAGGTATAAAATTAAAGCATACAAAGTAGATAGTCAAACAGTGACAGTATAAAACAGCTACGCATGCATGAATCTCTACATGTATTTCTATACTTTCTGTATTAGAGGGAAAAACAAAACATAGCAAGACAAAACAAAACAAATTCCTATAAAAACATGAAACCAAAAAGTCATATAAAACCACAGTACAAGGTGATCTACAATGATTACTGTGTTGTTTCTTATTATCTTCAATAGAATTGTCTATATCATCAGGCATAATTGAATATAGCAGTATAATTGAATATAACAGTACATAACAATATTAGTAAAAATAAAACATTGTAGACAGTATAAAATTTCAAAGGCAGGTAATAATCAAACCATAGTGGATATTCTAGCGGATCTTGTCATCTTAAGTACAGTTGCCTATACTCTCAGACTTGATATTATCAATCATAACAGCTTTGAATAAAATCTATCAATACAAAACAGTGATCCAACAAACCAGATTCAATTGCAATCAGTCATGGTAAAACAGTGTAGGTTTTACAGAGCTTTAGATTAAGTTAATAGGAAATTAAGGATGATTACCGTACTATATCCTGTTATTTTTGGGATTACTGTCTGTGCCCTCAAATCTGGTACAGGTAGAATGACTGGAACAGAATATAATACATCTACATAGAGTGGTATGAGTAATGTGGGTTTTAAATCCTGGTACACTATTAGGACCATCTATGTTAGAGATCCTAGTTATCCTTCTCTGCCTCATTTCTGCTAAGCTATTTTTCTGCCTTTGTTTGTCTAGTTTTCTCCTTCATTCTACTGCCTGCCCCACTCATTGAGGCCTTTCTGCCACTGTTCCTAAAATCCTGGGTTTTTTTTCTCTCTCTCTAGAATGTCCTCCAGTATTCTCTGTAGGGTTGGATTGGTAATCACAAACTCCCCCAGTTCCTCTTTGTCATGGAAGTATCTTGTTTCTCCATTAATTTCTAGTGACAGTTTTGCAGGGTACATCAATCCGGGCTGGAGGTTATTTTCTTTCAGGGCTTGGAATACTTCATTCCAAGCTCTTCTTGATCTGATGGTCTGTGTCAAGAGGTCAGCCGTGATCCTGATGGGTTTACCTTTATAGGTAATCTGTTTCTTTTCTCTGACAGCCTTTAATATTCTGTTTTTATACTGAATTTCTGGTATCTTGATTATTGTATGTCTGGGTGTAGATCTGTTTTGGTTGTAGGTGGCTGGAGTTCTGTATGCCTCACATAACCAAATGTCATTTTCTTTTCCTATGCTTGGGAAGTTTTCCTTAATTATTTCCATGAATAGCCTTTGTAATTTGCCTGTTTTTATTCCTGCTTCTTTGGTCATGTTTCTTATTCTTAAATTGTAGATTCTCTTGTCATCTTCTAGCCTTTGTATTGTTACTGCCTGTTTCCTTGTTGTTTTTAAGAGATTTTTCCTTTCATGATCACACGTTACAAACTTGTCGTCAAGTTTTGATAGTCTATCCTTAGTTTCTTTTAAGGAGTTTTGCCAGCTTTCAGTGGAGTTTTTAATTTTCTGGTAATCTCTTTAAATCTGCTTCATGTATTCTATATTTTCTTTATATTCTTTATTGAATGTTTCTCTCCTTTTTTTGTATTCCTCCCTTCTTCCATCTGTGTCATCCTGAGAGATGCTTAGCGTTTCTTTTATTACTCTACTCATATCTTGCTTTACCTGATTTAATATAGTTTTGAGCTCGTCTACAAGGACCCAAAGATATCTCTTAATGTCCATTGAAGCCATGTCTGATGTTGTGTGTTTGCTGCCCTCAGTCTCCCTTGTTTTTTCCTCTACTGGATCAATGCTCTCAGGGTTCTGGGCTGGGGGTCACCTCCTGCCTCTCTCTCCTGTCATGGCCCTGGCTTCCTCCACACAGGTTACAGTGCAGGTCCCAGCCCCTTTCCCTGTTGGCCACGTTTCCTCTGAAGCCTGCTGGTGAGGGACCTCTGCCCTCTCCTGCCTGCTCTTGTCACTGAGGTGTAAGCAGCAGCTGCGTATTCCTGCCTCTCCCCACCAGGCCAGCCAAACTTCAGGGGCCTTCACCTGGTTAGTGCGTGCTAGGCGCAGGGAATTGATTTGGGATGGCTCATTGGGTCTTGGCCAGGGGCTTGGCCCAGTCCAAGCAAATCCCACAAATCTGCTCTGGGGAGGGAGCAACCAACTGAAGTCACTGTCACTCCCAGTTCAGGCTCCTCCTGCCCAATTCCAACATGTCGTCCATTTGGTAGCACCCTTCCCATGGGGGGGGGTCTCATTTCCAGCACTGACCATGGATTTATGAAGGTCCCTTCACTGGCTCTGCTCTCCATTGGGCTTACCAACCCCTGACTTCAGCGCTGCTGTGCTTCCTGTGAGTGGCAGCAGGAATGAGTTTGGGCAGCTCTGCCTGCTGGCACAGATTCAAGCTGGTGCAAACTTGGCGGATCACCACAAAAATGCTGTGTTCCATAATTTTTAGCTGTTTCAGTTGTAGTCCAGAAGTATTTGAGGAGCTTTTTTACATTTTAATTTCTTCCTGTGTCAAGAGGATCCATCTCCCTCTGTCTGGGTCTCTCCAGGGTGTATTATTCTGGCAAATGAGTTGTTTCTCCCAGGAGGCTTGTATTTTGTTGCTCACTGATCGGCCATCTTGACTTCTCCCTCTGTATTTATTTTATACTCTGGCCATTCACACTTAATGCAGTCCTTGGTGGGGCTCAGGTCAGCAGTCCACTCTCTTGCTAATTTTTTCCTGTTCATATTTTCTTTGTTTTCTTTTTTCCTTTACAGTCTTTTTTCAAACTGAATATTTTTTTAAATTTCCATTTTATTTATAAATACCTTGGGATGTAAACATATTTGTCTTATTTAATGGTTGCTTTAATGATTAATGATATAGCTGTATTCATATCAATTTAAATCAATATGCAAATCTGTCTCCAGTAAAATGTATTTGATTACATCATACTTTCAAATTATATTATAGCACTTTGCATATAATTTAAGAATCACACAACAGTGTATTTTCTCTTCATGGTTCAATCTACTGTAACTCTTCTATCCAGTTAAGACTAGAAGATGTGTAACATCCTAATTGTGCATATATTACACATCTGTACATATATTTTGTTATTTATCTTTGTAAAACTATGTCAGTTTTTATTTTGAATATTTACTTATATTAAAGCAACTGAATTATTTGTTTAAGAAATACTTTAAAGTCACTGATTTGCACCCACATAGTAACTCATTTTAGCATTTTTCTTGGGTCAAAGTGTCAATTTTTCTTCAACCTTGGGAATGTCTTTTAGCACTCTTTACAGTGCTGGTTTATCATTGATGGATTATCTTAGATTTTGTTTGCCAAAATATATGTATTTAATGTTCAGAAAAGAAGGCACCAGAGACTATATATACTACCCAATGTCATGCCTTTATGACCCACCCAGAGCTGCCCAAAGGTGTGCTGCACAAATCCCAAAACTAGTAAGTGGAGATGCCACCTTAACTGCCACAGCAGTTAAGCAAATGTATGTAGACAAATGTATGTAATTCCATACATTTATCTTTTTTTCCCAGTGTTCCTATAAATTTACTTTATTTATACTCGTCACAGGACACTTTTTCCTATTTTTGTAGGTGCCTGTTAATTTTTTATTTTATGTGGTTGTTATGCTGAGAGAGGGAGGTTTAAAATGTTGTTCAAGACTTTTGACAGTGGGGATTACTGTACTCTCAAATCAATTTGAAACCTTAATAAGCCAATTTGTAAGGTAAGTGTAATATGGTTTTCACTTGATCTAAGGCAGTGTTCCTGCTAAAGCATCACCATTAATGAATGTTCGAAGTATCTAACATGGTCTCTTAACTCTGGTTGATAGTTAAATGTCCTTTTAGCTCTGTGTGAGCTCTAGTTGTTTATGTAACAACTTCCTGTAGGGGTTAACGTATTAAGCACCTACTAAAGTTTATTCACAGACTAAAGGTAAGCCCAGTGCCTGTTTATGTTGCTCATCTCCCCATTGTTTCCTTCATCCCCAAGAGATTCACCCAACACATCTGATTCTTTAAAAGTTAACAAATATTCAAGGGTTACTCGTGCAAAATTTGATCTTTATTGCTGTATATTTCCCTCTATTCCAGACCTCTGCATCATACTTATAGCTGCCTCAGTCTCCTGTATCTTTGGTCTCAGTCAAATCAACTCATGAATGCTTTAGTTTTCAGCAGAAGTTTTAAGAGTTTTCTACACAGATCCCTGGAACTTGTTCTGCAGGGATCTTGCTTTTCCTCAGCACTCTGGTTTACCAAATTGAGTTGCCTCCACTTTCTGATACTCTGAGTTTTTCTCATAAATAAAACAAGACTGTTTGCATTGCTTGTTTTCTTTCCTACTGAATGAAAAAAATGCTTCTGAGAAGAAACTTGAGATACTTGCTGGATCTAATTTTTTATCTTAAATTCTTTCAGGGATCACAGAGCTATGCTACTTTTTCATGAAAAACTAAGAACTGTCTAAATGAATAAGAAAGCTAAGAACTTTGTAAGTGAATAAAAATAAAAATGAGAGGAAAATACATAAGAACAAAACAATCAATAAATAGTAACTAAGAAATTTTTGTAGTAGTACAAATAGAAGAAACCATACACCAAAACTAAGTACATTAAGTTTCTAAAAAGCCTAATTAAAAGGCAGATCTAAGCATGGATATGATATAAACCTAATACTATTCTGTTTGTAAGATAGTGACAGATAATACAAGGTGTGTATCAATAGTGTTAAGAACCAGACATTATTCAATACTGAGGGAAACTTCAATAAGAAAAACTAATTCATTAAGAAGATACAATTTTTAATTTTTACAATCAATAAAATGACCTCAAAATACATAAAGCAAATTTAGGTACACAAGTAGAAATAAACAAATTGACAATAGTAAACTTTTTGATACACTGTTTTCTACAAAGATGAAGTAAATGAACCATAAAGATCAATAAGCATGGAGCTTTGAAAAACTCAAGTAATATGTGATAAAAGTAATCCATTCATCAAAAAGGAATGCAAAATAGAAAATATTTGTATTTGATGATGGCCCTCAGAATATTGAGCCTTTAGTTATTTCTCATTCACAGGAATCCACATTAGGTCCCATCAGTCCCACAAAATTACTGTTCAGATGTTTGCCTCGTTTGTGGTTCTAGTGTCTTCTGCTTCAGCCTAGCTGACTCTTTGTGTCTCTTGTCTGCATTTTCATGTTGTGCTAGAATTGCAGGTTACAGTTTGCACTGTGCCCTCAATTCTTGGAAACTGATTTGGACACATGTTTACATTCCACTTTATTCTTGCCTGTTGAAAAAATTAAATACAACTGATAGTGAGAAACTAACAGCTAGATGCAGTGGTGCACACCTGTAATCCGAGCACTTTGAGGGCTGCATCAGCCACCTGGGCTACATAACAGGTTCAAGGCTGAGCTGGACTGCAGAGTGAGACCCTGTCTCCAAGCAAAACAAGAAACAGGAATAAAATATAATTGTGTATTTATTTTAATAAAATATATTATTCCTTAAATTTAGGAATCTCCCCAAGTTAAGTACTTTAAGGTTCTTTAAAAATGGCTACCTGTAATTCTTAAGTTAGTGCTGCATTTTTCCATAGTAAACAAATGTAGTTTTAGACTTTTCAATGACTTTTTAGTATTAGAAAAATCAATCTGAATTACTGCTGTAATTTATCATGCTTAGTATATATGAGCTCATGACAGAAATTATTGCCAGAAATGTCTGTTACTATGTAGATGAGGATTCTATTCCTTGACGCTTCATCTAGTAATTATTCAGCTTCTTTTAATATGTGATTTATTGATCAGCAATTTTTAATGATGAAATGTCAGCCCATTCGTCCTTGTAGGATACTGAATTTGTTGGAGTTCTGAAACACGCATCCTTTGTTCATGCTGCATCACCCATACGATGCAAATCGTACTTAATATTGTCCATTGTGAAGTGGTACACACAATATTGATATATTTCAGATTTCCACTTTTTAAAACAGTTGATAAAATGTACTTACTTTTAAAAAGTGAATAGTCAGATCATTTATACAGTCGTAACTTAGGAGTTGGAATATTTCCCCAAAATTAATTTTGTCAGCTTTACCTTTAGTAAGAGTTTAGAGTCTGCAGATGCATGATTTGAGGGCATATTGAGGGCAGTTCCCAAAGAAAGGTATTTCTGATCCCCTGCCCCAATGAAATAGACATAGGAAAAAGAAAAGTCATAGCGAGCTACTTCACTAAAACTCTTCAGGAGATCACAAATAGGCTCATGGCTCAGCTGTACAGAGCCAGTGAGAAGTAAGTTTATTTTCACAACCAATATTACTTATTGTACAAAATAATTTTTACATATAAAAGTATCAGTATTTTCTAATGCCTTAGATCAATTCTCCCAAATACTAAGTCTGTGCCCATAAATTATTCTTAAGAAAAAAACAATCACCCAAACATTTATTTTTTATTTGCTTATTTTAATTTTATTTATTTACTTTTGATACTGAGGGCTGAATTCATGGCCTTTTCACTGTGCTACTTCCTGGTACTTTTTCATAGGATTTTTCTAAATCACTAAATTTTTTAGACTGGGTTCAAATTTGCAATCCTGCTGCTTCAGCCTCCCAGAATACGGGGGCTACAATAATGTACTCCAATGTCTGGTGCATTCAGGCTTTTAGCACTGGTAAATTCCTAAAAGTTCAAGTGAAAACAGGATTTGATATTAATATAAAAGTGTTATGTTCAGCCCAGGTTCTCATCTTCAAGATAGTCTATCTGAGCTATGTTCTAAAAATGAAAGGAAAGGAATGTTTAAATAAATCAGGTAAATTCTTATCATTGCTAATGCAAATGATGTATCTTTTCATATCTCAAGTAACTTATTTTTTTAAAGTTTTTGTTAGTGTGTGTTTGCACTACAAAACAGTCACACAGAGTGGTCAGTTGGTACTTGGACTTACACACCGAAATTCCTTTCTTTCTCTCCTTACTCTCTCTGCCCTCCCTGCTCCTTCCACGTCTTGGTTCTCTTCCTGTTTGCAAAAGCTCTGTATTTTTTCCAATTACTTTTTTTTAATCCCATTTCCTTTCCCTGCTATCCCCCTCCATTCAACTCTTGACCCCTTTCTCATTTGATAAAGATTACCCTACTTCCTATTATCTTTCTTTTATTTTTCTCTTTACTTATATTTGGAGTTTCTTACAAGAAAAATCACCCTATTTTTAATCTCCTGTGTGCGATTTATTTCACTTGAAATTATATTCTCAAGGGGGATCCTTTTACCATGAGTGACTCAAGTTTGTACTTCTCTGGGGCAAAGTAATGCTCCATTTTATATAAATACTATATGTTTTCTATCTAGTTATCTGTTGACAGATGGAGACGTCTTTCCCAAAATTTAGCTATTATGAATTGTGCTGTTATAAACATGGGTATGTATGTATTTGTGCATTGTGATGTCTTTTTAAATTTTTTTTATTTAATTTAATTTTATTTTATTTTGTGGTAGTGGGAATTGAACTCAGGGCCTTGTGTATGCTAGCCAAGCACCCTACCATGAGCTACATAACACCAAGCAAAGTAAAACAGAATAAAGCCAATCAAAACAAAACAGTGTAAATGATACAGGGTTTCAAAAAGATAATAGGAAATCAGCAACAGTTACCATAATGCTTCTTGTCTTCAAAATACCTGTCCATTCCATCAAACGCAGGACAATCAAACAAAACAGAACAAAATAGAACCAATAAAAACAGAATAATGAATACAAGACTTCAAAACAAGATACTAGTAAATCCAAAGTAGCTACTGTAATATATCTTATCTTTGAAATAGCTGCGCATGCCATCAGATATAACAAAATCAAACAAGACAAAACAGAATAAAAACAAACTGAACAATGAAAATGATACTGGACTTTAAAACAAGGTAACAGGAAATTAGCAATGGCCACCACCTGCAAAAGGAGCTCTCCATAGATGCTACATTGCTGTTGCTCTCCTCTAAGTAAATGATGAGAAGACCAGCTGTAGGCCTGAAAAGTCACTACCAGCGTTGAGTTGTATTTTACCTCAGTAGCTATCCTCTCAGCCTATGTTTCTCTGGATCCCTAGGTCGCCTGTGGGGGTGCACCTTGGCTCTTCTTGTCTCCCCGCTTGCGCACAGAAAAGGGCTGGGATCTGGTTGGCCTCCCCATGGCCCTTGCATGGCACTGACTCACAGGAAGTGGCTGGCTTTCTGTTCTTCCCCCTGTGACCTGCAAATGGCACCAACTAACAGGAAGGGACTGGTGTCTGGTTGTCCTTCCCGCAGCTTGTGCATGGCACCAAATCCTCAGTGCATTGTGATGTCTTTAATTCTTTTGGGAAGATACCTAGAAATGGAATAGACAATGTTTCATGACCCTAGTTTCTTAAAGAAATTAATGTCTCCAAAAATTATGTTCCAATAAAAAACTATGACAAAGAATTTTTTTTCATGTATGCAGTGATGTGCAAATAATAGCTAATTGAAGGAGATAATTAATAGTGACAGTAGAAGATCAGTAGTACCAAACCCCACCTCTTCTAATCTCAATCCCCCTTTTACAATTTCTTCTGAAAATAGAATTATTTATCAGTCAGCTTTCAAACAACTGGAGGATTTTCACTTTCCAAACCTACACAAAGCCTGAGTGATGCTATTTTTATAAAATGACAATCTACCTTAATGTATGATCTTAGTATACAGACACAACTTTTCATCATATGAAAGACAAACACTCTTATGCATAGGTGCACACCTGTACTTCTTTAGGTTGTTTTCTCTGGTAGACAGTGCCATTTCTTAACCCAGTTTCCCCATTAATCCATCCTCTGCTAGAATGGCTTGGAGGTACCAAATCATACAAGCAAAAATAAGGAATGAAAGATAAGTGAAATACAGGAGACACTTTATGTTGGATAGTGAAGTTTGGATGGAAGTAACTTGGAATTAATGGTCAAAAGATTCTTAAACTTGTGTATATTCCTTTTCAGTTTTTTCAAGAAAATATGTAATGAGTCCTTCAGCTTAGGCATGTGAGTAAAGACAAATCACATAATAAGATAATAAAACACAGGAAATAAATTGGAAATTATGTCTCATGTAGGACTCAGGTAAGTATTGGAGCCACAGATGATGAATTAGGGGGTTTTGGGGCACACAACCATACATAATTAATCCCCTGTGTCAAAAATCCCAAAACTACTTGTAGGTCTTTAGCACATTAGTGAATTGGAAAATAACCACATCAAAACTGAGAGGAAATGCAGACACACACTCTTGCCATAAGCACTTTCAGCAGCACAGCATCAAACAGTCGGGAAAGAATTCTCAATTCCTAGCTCTGCCTAAGGATTAGAGTTTGGACCACACATCAGCACCCCAGTTTATCTTGCTATCTGAGGGGTTATTTTTTTCTTTCTTTCTGGCTTTGTTTGGGAGACAGAATCTCACTCTATAGTCTAAGCTAGGTTTGAACTCATTATGTAGCCCAGGCTGGCCTTGTACTCATGGTGATCCTCCTGCTTCAGCCTCCTGGTAATCTATTCCTCTCTGTCTCCAAGAGCTAGTGGCCTACGTTTACCAGTTACCCAGGGACTATGCAAAACAAAGAAGTGGTTTTGAGTGGATGAATGAGCACTGCCCAGATGTCCCCTCTGGCTCAGCACATGGGCTGCCCTGTGCTAGGCCCCTGAAGACTGAAGAGCTGTGTGGTAACTGAGAGAGCATGTGGTTTGGATGAGCACACGGGCATTGCCAGCGCTCCGCTTTCTGGCCCCCAGCAGCACAAGCAGATGCCAGGCTCTGTGTCCCAGCTTGGCCTTGCGGAGAACAGGAAGTGGACCACTTGTCAGGCATTCGTGTGTTTCTGGCAGCTACTTGAAGACCTGTCCTACCTCACTCACCATACTCCGACTGCCTGAGGGACACCAAAGGTGACGTCAGTGGATGAAGACTGAATCACTGATACAGAACTGAGATAAATGAAGCAGCAAAGGGACATGTTCTCCAGATATACGAATCCCCAGCTTACCCTACTGTAATGGAGATGTATGATTTTCACGACAGAGAATTCAAAGTAATGGTCATGAAAACTCATTGCTGTTACTATAATATTGCAGGAATTAAAATTAGAATTTCAACAGGGAGTAAAAACTTTATAAAAAGGTACCAAATGTAAACCATAGAGTGGAAGAATACAATAACAGAATGAAAACTTTCAATAGCATGGCTCAAGAGTAGACCAGATCAAGTCGAAGAAAGGATTAGCAAACTTGAAGGAAGATTAAAAAAAATGAAGATAGCCTAATGACTTTATGGAACACTATCAAGCATGCCTGGAAAATTGGTAAAATAATATCTGTATTTGTCTCTAAGGGAGTTTCTGCAATGGGTCATTTTTGGACTGATGACCCGACTAAAAGCAAGTCCAGTGAAAACCTACACAGAATGCAAAGGTGACAGAAGGAGAATTCACCGTGCTGGGGCTGAGACCTCTGTCTCTCTTGCTTCATACGCTGGCATTACAGGTTCAGACCAGGACTGGAGCTTACCTTGTCAATCTCCTGATTCTCAGGGCTTTGAACATGAACTGCATTATATCAGCAGTTTTCGTGCTTACAAACAGCAGATGTGGGACTTCTCAGTCTCTGTTAGCATGTCTGTCAATTCTTCCAATGAATCTCTTATTGACAGGGTTTATCTGGAGCACAGCAGTTTAAAAACCCTTAACACAAGGCATCTAAATCTATGCAACAAGTATTGATAGAAGGAAGAATTGACAGCAGCACAATAATTGTAGGAAACTCCCATGATGGACAGACATCTAGACAGATAATCATTAAGAAAATAGCATAGTGACTATAGATTACATGTTCATAAAGATATGTACATGATTTTCTCTCCAGGGGCAGAAGAATGCATATTCTTCTCAAGGACATATGGAATGTTCTCCAGAAGATGATATGGTAGATCAGGAAGTGAGCCCTAGCAGCTTTGAATGGTTTCTTTTCTAACTACAGTACAATGAAACTAGTAATCAGTTAGAAAAAGAGAATATTCATACATGCCAAGAAATTAAGTAACGCACTCTTAGAATCATTGGATTAAAAAGGAAATCAAAAGTGAATTTAAAATTGCTCAAAAAAATAAAGATAAAAGTACAATATTCTAAACCATAGAATGTAGCAAAAGTAGTCCTAATGCAGAAGTTAATAGCAATAAATATCTACTTAAAAAAATAAGACAGATCACAATAAACTTTATTCCTAAAGTAATAAGAAAAATAGCAAAGCCTAAACCCAAAGTTAGCAGAAAAAGGAAATAATAAATATGAGAGCAGAAATAAATTTAAAAATGAATAAATTTAAGAATTACTTTTTAAAATGTAAAATTAATAAATCCTTAGAAAGCCCAACTAAGATGAAACAGAGACAACTCAAGTAAATACAGCAACAGGTGTAAAGAGAAGCATTACAAGAGACGCCTCAGAGAGAAAATGCTTTATAATAAATTGTGAAGACCAACTATACACAACACAATCAAGGGGGAGTGGATACATTTCTAGAAATACAAAATCTATCAACACTGAATCAAGAAGAAGCGGAAAGTCTGAATAGAGCAACAAATGTGGAGACTGAATCAGTAACCAAAACCCTCCCCTAAAAGGAAAACCTCAGACCAAATGATTTCACAGGTGAATTTTACCAAATATTCAAGAAAAAAAATTGTAAGAACTCCCCATAAACTCTTCCAAAAATGGAATATGGAATACTTTGGTCTCAGTCCACCCAGAATACTTCAACAAAACTGCACAAACTGTAGCAATGTATTTCTCATGGTATTAAAGGTCGTGAAGTCCCAGATGCAGACACTGACTCCGAGTCTTGTGAGAGGGGTTCTCTGTTGGCTCATGGATAGGCATCTTTTGGTTGTGTTTCCTCATAGTATAATGGGGAAGGGGGCACTGGGAGCTTTCAGAACCATTTATCTCATTCACGAGGACTCTACAGTCTAAACAGTCTATCGACACTTTCAGAATCACCCAGTGAAGTCAGTGCCTCCTGCAATCAAAGGCCAAGATGCCACAAGTAAACAAAATTCCAGACTAAGCAACTCAGTGCATTCAACCAAATCAAGATACTGAAACATGAAGATAGCACACAAAAGATAATAATATAAAACATATAAGAAAAAAATAGCTGAAGGTATGAGGAGAGCTGGATCAGAAAAGTATTTAAAGAAACTAAAGAATAAATTTTCAAACTATTTAAAATCTCCAAGAATACACACAAACTACCTCAAACCTGCATGCACACACATATACAAAAACATGGAAACCAATGACACGAAAGCCAGCAAAAAGCAATTTCAAAATGCAGAAGGGAAAAAGAAAATGTCGATAGTATCAGAAACACATATAGTCACACACGTGGTGCACAAATTAAAAATGGACATAACTGATGCATGAAAAAAATACAATGGAAGCAATAAAAGTGGGTGTGGAGAGGAAAAGTTTCCTAAAGACTGCTGCGCTTTTATGTATGAATCATTAGCCTCATAATGCCAGGCGAATGCTCTACCATTGAATGTGTCCCCTCTCTAGAAAAACTGATTTTTTAAAATCTAAATGTTTCTAGTTAAAATTTTTAACTTCTAAGGATCACATGGGGAAATAAAGGGGAAAGAAAATAATACTTGCTTTAGATACAACCACTAACAGAAGAAAGCAATACCAAAAGATTGATAAACAAACATTCTATACCAAACTGAATTATTGTCTGTGCATAACGTAATACTACTCAATCCCATGAGCATCAGTTTTTCATCCGTAGATATGGCTAACCATAATTCCTTCCTCACAGGGGTTCTGTGACCACCAGGTTAAGGGCTGCACATGAAGACATTGGTAGGAGATTAAACCTGCCTTTACACAACTTCTGGAAAATTATTCCATAAAAAGTATATATAAAGGTCAATGAACACCACTAAAATTGTGCAGAGCTGAAATTTAAAATAACAAGTCTAAAATAGTCTGATCAATCTTGAAACATTAGTGATAGTGGTCAATTTTTCCTACTGCTGTTAACAGTAATTTTCGGATGGTTTCACTATTGCATGAATAGAGTGAAATTATTATAAGTCTATGGTACATTAGTTCTTCCTTACCAAAATATCAACAGGACCGACCATCCCATGGTGATTGTAACCTTACTGATCTTATTGCAATCACACACACAATCAAACACACACACACACACACAGTCACACTCACAATAGTCTTTCTTGTCCAGTTAAGAAAAATCATCAGGAAAGATCTCCTTTGGCAGAAGATTTTACCAGATAAAATAAATTCATGATTTTAACATTAAGGGGAATATTAATTTAGGGTTCGAGATGATCTCAGTTATGTCAAGGAACCGTCTTTATATTTGAAGTTGTTAGGTGACTGGTTTTCTCAAAGCCTCACTGTCGCTGCCCCAGTAGAGAGCTGTAGAAGCTGCTGCTGCTTGTAAATTTCTCGCTGCCCAAACAGACAGCTCCTTTTCCTGCCTCCACACCTATTTCTACTTGCCTCAAAGTAGGGGAGGGGGGACTCAGCAGTTAGACTGGTTTGGGGTTTATACCTAACTTTTATCTAAAAAGCTACAGCAGTTATTATGGTTTGTATTTTTACTATAGCTGCTGAAGTAGCTTCAGATTTTCACTATTTTGAATGTCTGATGTAAGCTCTTCACACGGACTAGCTGCTGCAAAAAATGCAGCGTCCTTGTGGAATTCTTAGAGCATCACTTAGGACTCTGCCCAGAGAAACCTTCATTTAGCCTGAGTTTTAGCAGATGAGTGACTTACTTGGTCTTTCTGGTTATTGCTGCAAAGTGTGACCCTTAACGCTGATCATACTGCTGTGCACAGAGGAGCCTGCTGTGATATTACCCAGAGCTATTATGAAAAACAACTTGGAAAACGTTGTGGGCTGCAGTAAGAATTTTGACTGACAAATTCTAGGAAGAATTAAGTAACTATATGCACAATCGATTTATCAGAGATTAAAGTCACTGCACACTGAAAATGCATATGTTAACTGCTCTAGTTTGATCTCAAGGCAGAATTCGTTGTAGCTTTTTAAATTTCTAAGTAAATGATTTGAAATTTTGTTTTCAAATACTCATGCACATCTATCCTTCTATGAGTTCTTCTCCATGCTTGCTTTAAGTTTTACTCTTCCTTCTGTTTCTATGTAAAATAATTAACATCTTTCCTCCTGATAAAATGGAGCTTGTTGGAGTATTTAGCATATGAGGTTTCAGCTTTTCTTAAGCAGTTACAAATTATAAATTCTGAGCTGAATGTTGTACTCTTTCTCTTTAGAAATTCCCCAGGAAACCGGGGGATAGTAAATGTTAAATATTAAATGTTTCTGGTGATTTTATTTTTTTGAAAAAAGGAATGATGAAAACTCTGCATTTGGGGGGGTGTCATACTTTAGAGAAAATGGCCACTGATGGATGTGAGAATCCTGTTCTATATTCAGTTCAGCTTCCTACCAGCCTTTCTGAGGTCGCCCCAGACTGTCAGGCTGCCTATTCCCCAGAGCTCCACCCTTGGAGTGGAAGACAGAAGTCCAGGTTCCAGCCCTTGCTCTATTCTACTGGGAAACAACTGATAGAATAATGGACATATCATGGCTAAAGTGTTAATAACCACAGGGAGCAACATTACCTTTATGGAATTTAAAATTCAGTTACTATTATCCTTTATAAAGCACCTGTAGAATCAAAAATAAAATAAGTGCCATTGATGCCAACATAAACACCACTAATTACAAAGGCTATTATTATTTTTAACTCCTTTGAATGGTAATTGATTAATGTTCTCTTTGGTCATTTAAATCTGAGCCCTGAGATTTTGTGCTTTTTGTTTTAACCATTTTTTAGTCATGTTTTCATCACCAAAAAGTGATTAAAATAGAAAGAATGATCACCAAAGAGTGATTAAAAGAATCACCAAAAAGTGATTAAACCAAAAAGTGATTAAAACAAAAAGAATTCTACAGAATGCTGGACACAATGGTCAGGAGATAAAAGGTTTTAGAGAAGTTCAGTCTAAAAACTGCTTATAGCTGCTAAGACCTAGACACTGTTTGGTGTAGGTTGTCTGCAATCCTCACAGGGTCTCATAACATAGGTGTGGTGCCCTATTTCTTAAAGGAGAAAACTGAGGCCAGGGAGCTTATGTTCAGCAGTGAAGGTAGAAAGAGAATCCTCAGGCTGCTTTTGCTCATTCAAGATTTCTTGCACAGGAATGAGCATGGTGATGTATGCCTGCAATCCCAGCACTCTGGAGGCCAAGGCAAAGGGATCGCCATGAGTTCGAGGCCAGCCTGAACTATACAGTGAGTTCAAGGCCAGGTTGAACTACATAGCAAGACCTTAACTCAGGAAAAAAAAAAAAAAGATTTTCCACACAAACCAGAGATTCTTGTTTGGATTCTCTCTATAGCTCTCACTTTGCTTTTCCTCAACTTTGGTATCATTTCATGATCACTGATGGTTTCATGTCTATGATCACCAGTGGCTTTCAGTGCATATAATTTCTAACAGTCTTTCATTCATTATTTGGTGAGTTCCTATTCTGAGCCATGCAGTAGCCTTAGTATTAGAATATTGTGCAAAATGAGTCATATTTTGGCTTTCCTGTCATAGAATTTATATTCTCCAGGAGCTGATGGTAAGCAATGTATTAAAATACCCCTTCGTGATTTGAGTCATGTTCCTCCCACAAACTTTCTCTTGGCAGTTTCATTAACTCTTTCAGATCAAAGTAGACTGTTTAGCAGAATGAATCTGGAAAGAACCTGCAGTAACAAATGTGTGATGCCTAACACAGCAAATACCTGTTAGTTGGGACATGCTCAGTTCACTTCTCATTGGGTAGTTAGGTTACAGGAATATGAAATAGCAATCGAGCCCAGATAGAGATGGAGTAAATAGCTAAGCAGTTAACTGTAGGCAAAGGAAATGTGTAAGAATGAGGAAGACAGAGACACAAGAGAGAAGAGTTGGCATCTTCTATTTAGGATAGTGTAAGTACTTTGTTTTAAAGCTATTTTCCTCATGCCCAAACTCAAACACTACTTATTGCTACTGTATTCAGAGAGCAAACTCAGAGTGCAGAAAGACCAGACAAAACATCAGACCACCTTGGCATGACCTTAATGCTACTACTAATTCAATGAAGGGAGACAAATACAGATAAATTTATATAATTTTGTATTTATGGTAGCACAGATATCATGTGGATATATATTTAAATCAAAGGTCAAGTTTCTTATCAACCCTGAGGCATCACAGAGATTCAGTTGAATTTACATGTAAAACAGCCAGAGATTCAAAAGAAGGTCAGTGAATGAAACAGTCAAGTAAATTGAAGAATTAAGATGAAGATGAAAATATGTACCCATAACTAGTTATCACTGTGAAGGGATTGAATAAATTATTAGAAAGAAAAAGCCATATCAGTGATATATGAATCACATTCATTGAAAACCTTTTCAGTACTAATCATCATAGCAGATTTTGGAGAAAGAATTGCGATCAAGGTTCTATCTTCATGGACCTTACAATCCAGTGATAGTTTGTTGTAAATGCATCTAACTAAAGTTATCTTTTAAGTTACCTTGTGAAGATAATTCTATTGAAGAGATTCAGTTAGTCTCCTTTACTCTTTTGTGTTTCAAAAGCAAATTCCCTTTAGTTGTGAGTAAAGCGGGCCCTCTCACGGAGCAGATTGCCCACATATACATCACTTCTCAGGTCAGCGAGCCATCACTGGCTTAATACTGTGCAGCCTAATACTTGTAATTCATGAAAGAAAACTCAAGTCGTCTCCCCTCTAGACACAGTTGTGGCTGGGATCACATAGGATTAGCACCAGCATTAAAGGCTCTGAAATGATAATTTGCCAGAAAAGAGACTGTGAGTGAATAGACTATTTTCTCTTAAAATTACTAATTGAAATTATCTTCAAAAATTTATATTTCCATCACCTTATGATGCAGTTACTGCATTACCTCGTACTTTAACAAAACTTAATTACTACAATCCCTTATCTTTGCTTGCTTCTTATTTTGCATTGCCTTGAAAGCATTCTAATAGGATATTTATTTGCTATATCCTACCTTTCATATCAAAGATTTTTGAATTTTATCCTGTCATAGTGACAGTTTCCATTGCGAAATAGGTAATGGAAATACATCAGTTATTAAAAGTTCTTAATAGCCTGAAGAACAAAGCAATAAATCAGAGGAATGAGGCAACAAATCTGGAAATATTCAAAAATAAATCAGACAGAAAAAGATGTAAGAAGCAGTCTCTGGAAAATGCATAATATTGAGTTGTAAGACTTTAAAAGCTCCTTGTTGTCTTTTACCATTAAATACCTGAACTTTAAATTTAGTAACTGCTTTTCAAAGTTGAAAGAATCACCCCAGTGGTCACAGACATGAAGCAGCCTTAAAAACGGACACTCTGCATATCCCTTATTCCATCCTAAACTCGCCAGATGAAACCCATGTATTCAGTTCCTTGTGTTCAGCTAGTGTTGCAACCTCACTGAATGACAAACTATTAAGGGACACAAGGAAAGACAAAGTGATCAAGCATGGATCTACACTGTTGTGAATATTCTATATCAAATTTTGTCTTCAAAATCCAGGTAACTGTTGAGTTAATATAGCATTCAGATATTTGATACTAATTTTTTTAAATAAATAGCTCTTATATATAAACAGATACCAAAGAAAATGTGTGGGCTAACAATGGCCTTTTGCAAAAAGAAGAAAATGGTTAAATAAAATAATTTTTAAAAGCACAATGCAATTATGATGAAGACACTCAGCTGCTGCAGTCAGACAGTGACTAATCTTTAAGTAAAGTTTTTGCTGGTGAAGAGGATTCTTCAAAGAAAAAGATTGTTTCATTGTCAAGGCTGAATCATATACTTTGCTATTTTCTCACCTAAATCAAATGTCATCATAGACGATATTTTCATTTATTTTCCTATTCATCCTATTATTCTGAATGCCTTTTTGGTTACTAGGCAACCATGCTAATACTTCTTTTTTTTCAATAGTTCCTCCCTCTCCTGCACAGCAATAATTATTCTTAGAAAAAGATTGGTGGCCTTGATGGAAAATATAAAGTTAGAGCTCAGTGTTAATCAGACAACAAGTGAAAAAGCAATCACAATTATAATAAATCAGTTTTTAATGCTGCAATGCAGAATTTTAAAAATTTGTACTCTGAAAACTATTCCCAACTCAACAGTTATAAGACAGAAAAAAAGGTAAAATATAAATTTATTTCCAAGAAAAATGTATAAAGAAACTCCATTGAATTCTGGCTGAACTTGCACTATTTTATGTTCATTAAAAATCTTTTAAGGTAAAAAGATCTTACCAGAAAACAACACTATCTTGAAAATCATTTGAAACGGATGAGAAATGACCAGTAAGGTAAAATGGTCTGCAGTTTTGTGCAGGTTGTTACGAATTACTCGCATTTTTCTTCCAAGGACACAGCGATGTTCATTGGGTATTAGCAGGATAATTTTGTCTGATTTTATTGAAATGTTCTTACCCTTAAGGTTGGCTCTCTAGGGATTAGACTGCTTCAAAAGTTTGTGAAATCAGTGACTCCAAAGATTTAAAGCAGATGTTGGCCTCTGTGGCCAAGATTAATTCCTGGATGTCAAAATAGTCACATGAAACTTATCATGCAGCCAAGATGCTCTGATTCTGCCTGACTTGTTCTTCCTCTACTTTTTCCCCAGTCTTCATGGTAATTGTTCCACCTAAAAATTGAACACTCTCCCATGACTGTTCTCTTCCCTCCTATTTCACGTCCGATACAGCAGCAAATCCTGTGACTTGACATTCTTGATAAATATGGACTTTCCCCCACTGCCTCCATTTCACATCGTGTACACCACTAAGATTCGCCACCTAGCTGCTGGCATCTTATTTTTGACTTGTTTCAGGGCCTCTAGGTGACACGTGGGCATTCACATGTGACGTGTGTGGTCTGTTCTCTGCAGAGCACCGAGACAATCTTTTTAAAAATGTATCCAGTCAGGTCAGTCCTTTGCTCAAGTGCATCTGGTAGCGTACCATTTCCCTGCAGGCTCTGAGCGCTTCCTGTGTCTTAAAGTTATAGGCTGTCACACGTCTGACTCTGCGACATGACTTCTACCTCTCTTTCCCTCCCTTTGCTGTCCCAACCCCTCACACATCATCACTGTCCAGAAATCACCATATTGTCTGGCACTAGTTGTTGGTTTTCATTGTTTCTTCTATCTAGAACTTTCCTCCATAATCTATGGGGCTTCCTCTTTCATTTCAATTAAGGTAGTGCTCAAATATCAACCTATCTAAGACTTTCCCTGCATTCCATTTATAACACAGTCTGCCCGTTACCTTCTATTTCCTTTTCCTCCACAGTGCCATTGAGCTTATTAGACTTTGTTCAGACTCCAGATCTCATGATTGACTCCTCAGAAAGTCCCATCTTTTTCTTGAATGACTCTAATCGCCAACCCTAAAACAGAGAAGATGCCTAAAAGATAGTTTTAAAATGTTATAAGAATTATTTCAGCACAAGTGATTGGGACATGAGGATTAATAAGGTTCTTCCAAATCTGCAAATCTATTATCACCACCAGAGCTGTGCTGTACTCATGCTTCAAGTTGGTGACCATTTGAAAATTAATTTGTGTCCTATTTAATTTATTCTAGATAGACTTCCTTCACCAAAACATCCTGATTTCTTATGAAGCTCATGAATTATACAAATAATGTTTGTAGCATACTAGCTTGTTTTGATGCAAAATGTTAGATTCTTTACGCTTCTCCTGCGGTGACCATTTTAGCCATCTGGCTTCCTTCTTGGGGTACCTTTTCGTTATAATTGTAAGAAAGCTATAGAGTCCTTAGTGATCTTACAAGTAGGATTGACACTCCAGGCTATTTGTCAAACTAATTTTAACTTAACAGAAATACAAATGCTATTATTATCTTTTCAAATTCTTATATAAGGGCTATATAAAAATAGCTTTTGGTTTTGAATTAACAGAGATATACAAAACCAAGACACTTGTTTTAGATGAGTCTCTAAAAACCAGAGTAACATTTAGGTGAGTGAGTTGCTCTTCAGATACCTAAAAGTAAGAGATACCTTTTTGTCATTGTATTTTGGAAACTCCAAACTATCAGAGATGTTGAAACTGCGGAAAATCAACAAACTAAGCCTTACTCAATATTACCCTTGTTCTCTTCACTTCTAGTCATTACAGTGAACGCCCCACGTGGGCTACACATGCATGATAGCACCGTGGTTTTAAAAGTTCACAAGCTGGAAGAAACATATAAATAGTCCAAGACAGTCTCTTTTATGCCACAGTAGCAGTGGATACAGTGCATGGGATCAATAAGGTAATTTTTCTCAGTTAATTTGTAATTAATGTGGATCTTTAATCTCAGAATCTTGAAATTATACTTTACAAAAAGAAAGTAAAAAATATTATATGGGAAAATGGTGCCTACAGTAGATACAATCCTCAGTATGAATCTAAAAACAGTGCCCTAGCCCCTGTTGCCATGGAATTATCTCTGACTGACATGATTTGGCCAATCAGCAAAGATTTCACGATGAATATCGACAACTTGGTTATTTATTTATATGTATCTCTTGGCGTTAATAAAATCACCTCCAAGGGGCCATGCAGAATAGAAGGAAGAGAGATGATCAACAGACATGTCAGCAGACTTGAATATGAATGGCAGCACCAGCAACGCTGACCAGCCAGTAGCGTATTTTTTTTAAGAGCAGAATATGTTTATTGAGAGAAAGAAAGCTTCTGTCCAAGGCAGAGACAGAGGGGTCCCCAGTGGGTTACTGAGGATCCGGTCTTTTCCAGGGATTTTTACAGAGCAAAACCATGAGGTGAGGTGGGCCCAAAATGGGGAAAATGGGAACTTGCAAGGCAGATGGGCATGAAGTGGGACAGAACTATGGGCAACGAATAAGACTAAGAGTGTAACTACTCAGATAAGATTGATTAAATCAGGATCCAATAGGGAAGCGAGTTATGTAGCAAATGGGCATGCGTGACTTTCTGTAGGGGTTTGGAATGGTGACTGCTGGCTACCACAAGGTGATCCATACCTATTTAGAGTGTCAGTCCCGGATATTTATACTCAAGGTGTGGGTGCATTTGTTTTGACTTTTGTCTTGAGTTCTGGCCCACAGCAAGAGGTGTCTGTCGCCTCCAAGATTACAAGGTATCTGGTCTTCTACACTGGCTCCTTCAAGGGCCCAGCCCTGTCTCACTGCCTATAATATTTCTAACTAGCTCAGCTGCTTGTAGCATTCCCCCACTTCTGAATTATCCAAACTGCCATGAGGGAGAAATGGGCCATGATCTGGTTTTGGTGACATGTCAGACTCTAAGATTCTCTGGACCTTATCCTTATCCTCCTTAAGGGAAGCCATCACTGACTGACTCCTCTTGGTGGCAATCTTTGTTAACTGCACTCATAATTATCCTATTGATTCTATTATTTGGCCCATGGATCCTTAATTGTTTCTTTGCCTTTATCTCCTATGGACTTAAAGCTCTATTCCTACCCAAGATAAAAATGCTTGGTGTCTAACAAGGCCCTTTAGATAGACCCCCTGCAGACTATCTCTGACTGCCAATCAACAACTATGATCCCCTTCAGCCTGAAGAAGCCAGCTAATAGCTTATTTGCCACCAAATAATTTTGTTCCCTGCCACATCTAGTGCAGCTCTTGAAACTGGAGGGAGGGAGGTAGAGGTTGAAGAGTCAAGATGCAGAAAGCTGAGGCCAGGTGGAGCCCTCTCTCCTGACGGGAGAAAGGCCAGCACAACAACTGTGTTGCATTTACCTCTACAATCAACGGAAGAGGCTGTTTACGGAGAATTTTAAGGGGAAGGTAAGATTCGGGACAGGAAGAACATCTAATGTTTAACAAAACATTGAGAGGAGTTGTCTGTATTTTATCTCATGGGAAGGTCAAGTCACTGTGTGCTGAGGTGCATATGCTTCTCAGAGGGCCCTGCCAAACTCAGGAGAAGTGATGACTTCGTCCTAGGTACCTGAGGTACCAACAGCTTCACTCCCAACAGTTCCCAAGATGTTCTGTCTTTAACTGATTAATGAAAGGGTTTGGCAAAATAATCTCCAGGTGAACTCGAGCCAATGTGTTGTTCTAAAGCATGTTTAAAGAAAATCTGGTACGAGTAATTGTTCATTAGTTTCATCCAAGCCTTTCAAAAACAAAAAACACAGAAATTCTAACCCCAGACTTTTGAATACCTTAGTCAGTTGTATTCCAGACAATGTCTGTGATGACAGAAATGTTTATGTCTGGTCTTTCTAGCATGGTAACCCCTAGCCACGTTTGGCCATTGGGCACTACAATAAGGCTAATGCAACATAAAAGTGCTTTTTAAAAATTGTGTAATTTGAAGGAAGTTAAATGTAAATACTTCTATGAAGCTAGTGACTAGCTAATTGGACAGCTCCAGTGACTGTGTACTGTAAGTATAAAATTGGTCTCATGGCATTTTAAATTTAAAAATTAAAAACATTGTTAATTGGATCTGCTTCTAAATATCCTGTATTTACACTTTAATAAAGTATTATCATTAGTAGAAATGCACAACTTATAAAAACAGAATGCTCATAAAAGAAAAGTACTGAAAGCACATTATAGATAATGGAACTCACAACCCAGCAATGCTGTGCCTTAGTCAAAAGCCTTTAATGGCATTTATATAAATTGGAAAGGGTCATTTCTTTCATTAACCTTTTTAAAAATTTTTATTTAAAGAGGAAAAAGAGCAAAACAGAAAAAAAAGGAAGCAATAATACAAAATTCCAAAATAAAATAAACACTAAGATATCACTAGTTGACAAATTACATACTGTCATCCTAGAAATAGTTGTTCAAGTTACAAAATTAAAGCATACAAAGTGGACATTCAAACAATGAGACTGCAAACAGTTCTGCTCAATGATCCAACAAAAACTTAGTAATATGGTTATCAATCCTACACACTTAAACATATATGCAATTATATTATTTAGAGCACTTTCCTTTCCTCTCCTCTTGACAATAGCAATTACACATTTTGGGTTTTATTACTCCTACAGTTCTTATTACTTTTTACACTAGAGACACAATGTGATACTTATAAATATGATTCTTATTTCACTTATGAGAATAGGCTCAAGTTGCCTCCGTTTCAATATGAAGGCCTCAAGATAATCCTTTTTAATAGCTGAGTAATATTCATTGTATGAAAATACATCTTTTTCATCCACTCTGCAGTTGGTGGGCATCTTGGTTGTTTCCAAGATTTAGCTATCATAAATTGTGCTGCTATGAACATGGGTTCACATATATTACTGTGACATGACCTTTTCAATTTTTCTGGGAAAATACCCAGGAGGGGAATAGCTAGGTTGAATGGAACTTCCAATCCTAGTTTATTGAGGAATCTCCATACTGATTTCCACAGTGGTTGCACCAGTCTGCACTCCCACCAACAGGGGAACAGTGTTCCTTTTTCCCCGCTACCTCGCCAACATTTGTTATCAGTTGATTTCTTGATGACAACTATCTATTCTTTCTGGGAGTGCGATGAAATCTCAAAGCCATTTTAATGTGCATTTCTTGAATGACCAGTGATGGTGAACATTTCTTCATGTATTTATTTGCCATTTGTCTATCTTCATCTGAGAACTGTGTGTTCATCTCAGATGTCCACTTTTGGAGAGAGTCTTTGAATTTGGGGGCCTTGATGTTTTTCAATCCTTTATATGTTCTGGATATAAGTCCTTTGTCTGAGGGGTTGTTGCCTAAAATTCTTTCCCATTCTGTGGGTTTTCTTTTCCAACAGAGTGAAAAGACCCATTATAATTTCAAGGATACCTATCAGCAAGAGAGAACTGAGAGTCAAGGGAAGGAATATGAGAAAATGTCTAGAGGCCATTGCCATCTTTTAAGGTGAAGCCCTTAGGGCCATGAGCCAAGGAACACAGAGAACCTTGAGAACCTGGAAAAGGAAATGGAAAACAAAACAAAACGAAACAAAACTCAATTCTCTCCTAGAAAGGACAAAAAATGCATTACTCCTGGACCTACAGCCTCCAGAAAGAATCAAAGCCCTGCTGATCTCTTAACTTTACCCCAGCAAACCCCACCCATTTCAGCCTTCTGACACAGTGAGATAAGAGCAGTAAGATAATAAATTTGTATTGTTTTCTTCCATTAGGGCTTTGGTATTATAGCAGCAAAAGGAAACTTGTGAAGGCTGAATCTGATGATTTGTTGAGCTTTGAGTATTTAAAAATGACCATTATGATTTATTCTTTGAACCATAAATTATTTAGAAAGATTTTAATTACTTGGGTATGCATTATTAAGTTTCTTTTGCAGGTGGTTTCTATACCTTTTACATTATGAGAATATTTAGACTGTATAATCTAATACACTGAAACATTAATTCAATGATACACAGTATTAATGTAACACTGGTGTATTGAAATCTATTGAGAATTGCTTTTTGGTCTAATATGTGATCAGTTTTCTGACTGTTCCATATGTGCAGAAGACAAATATGCATTCTTTAACTGCTGGAAATGAGATTTCAAATAAATGTTTTTGGAATAAATGTAATCCCCATTGTATTCAAATCTTTGATCTCTATACTAATATGCTATCTGGTTTATTGAAAAATCATAAGAGACACGTGGTAAAATATCCCATGTTCATTGTAGATTTGCCACTTTCTCTTGGCCATTCTGTCAACTTTTCTTTTAAATGTTCTGTGATTATGTTTGATGTGCACAATTTCAGAATGCATCATTCTAGTGCATACTTCTCTTTAACCTTATTAGTAATTTGGGTCTCAAAGTCTATTTTGTCTGCTACTAGCATGGCTTCCTGTTTCTACTCCAGCAAACATCTGCTTGGCATTGGTTTTCCTTTTGTTTATGTCTTTCGAACTTCCCATGTTCTTTTTTTTTTAAATAAAAGAGTGCATAGATGGGATAGTAGATAATTCTGTAATTATGGCTATCAATGAATTTTAATTGCTTAGCTTAGTTCATTTACATGTACTATGTTTACTAGTGTACTTGCATTTATTTCTATCATCTCATTTGTGCTTTGAGTTAAGCTCCATTTTCTTTGCTTCTTTTATCCACCACTGCTAGTCTATTTATTTGCTATAATTTAATTTATTACTGTTTATTTATATAAAGTTAATTTTTATTATTTAATTTTTAACCTGCATTCGAAATTTAACAATGCTAATACTTCTTTCTCTTTAAAAGTTTCATTTTACCACTCTTTCCACATACTATGTTGTCTAGAATATTAATCTTATCTTGTTTTATAATCATTCATTTCCACATACACCCATATGCATACAAAATTGATCACTATGGTCTTGAGACCAGATCATTTATTGGCCCATTTTCTTCTCAGTGGGAAACTAATACTAGAGGCATCTCTTGCTTTACTTTCTCACTCATTCATTCTTTCGTAGGCTACAGTATTTATTCAGATCACACTTGACTGTGTACAGTTGTATCCACTAGAATATAAATAGATGTGACTTGTTCAGCTTCCCAGTGGAAGAAACATTGTATGATTTGCCATTTACCTGCCTTCCCAACCATAAGGACAGCATGACCCACAGAAGGTGCTCAGCAAGCAATGGAACCAGGAATAAAGTCCCTGAGAAAAGTCCATGGATTAACAATAATTAGCTTTTTGTGAGCAAGAAGTAAAGCATTGCTTTGGTAGGCCATAAAGATTCTCGCATTATTCATTACAGCCACCTAATTCACATTAATCTGACTGACACAACTTCCAAGAGTAGACCTGGTAAGTCTACTGGATTTCAGAGGAAGACTTGGACATGATGTGAAGAATTCTTTGCTTTTTTCTTTGGCAGAAAGCTTACTGCACAGTGCAGAAGCCTCACTGCTGCATGAAAAGCTCAGTATGAGCAGTATTTTGAGAAGTAAATTTATTTCAGTATAGGTTTACAAACCGCTCTGTAGTGATTTCTATGTCTAGATCACATTTCCTAATATACAGAGGTATGGGGTAATGTTCTGACTGTCACCTAACTATACTCTAAAACTATTTCATGTATTTTCACTCAGGCAGAAAAGAGGGCTATTAAGCATTGATGAATTCCTCAATAAGTATTACAACTCTACACTGCTAGTACTTGTTTAGACTTACGTATCAGCCACTCTCATGGTTCAGTTCTGTATCTGGCATTTTCTTCCTCTTTTCTGGATTCAAATGTTTTCTTCATGAAGTCTATATATTAACTCTTTCTGTAAAAGTAAAAACAAAAAAAAAGGTAAATTGTCTCAGTCAGTACTGTCTAAATTCCCTGCCTCTTAAATGGTGATTTGTAGTGCAATTTTGATTGGACAAGTTTTCTCTTAGCATTATTATCTCCTCTACTACATTTGTTCTAGTATTATAAGGCTTGTGTTCAATGAAATTGTTATTCCTTCAGAGATAAAAGTCTCCTTTTGATTTATTTCCATTTAAGAACATTTTTCTTGCCTTTGACTTTCCCCCTTCTATTACTTTCATCTTACCTTTGACAAACTTTTAGATTTAAGGATTTTTATTTCATCATTCTGAATAAAAGCATTTTTTTCATAACAAAAGAAATAAGGTAGACACAGAAAGCCAAATATTTCACAGTTCTTCCCTATCAGTAGACACTAAAAGAAAAAAATTGACCTAAAAGGAGAATGGTGGATGCTATGGGCTTCGGAATGGTGCATGCTGGTGGAGGTTGTGTGAGTGGATGGATAAAACCAACATTCACTGCATACATGCACAGAAGTACCACCATGAATCCTTTTAATATATACAATTAGTATATGTTAATAAAATAGATATTAAGAATATATTTTTTAGATTTTCACTCTCTTGGTCGTGGATTCTTGTTTTTCAGAAAACTACTAAGGGTGAGAATCATATCCACCTAGGTTTCTATTTTCCATATTTTTTTAAAAAATCTTTTAGTCTTTGCACTGTGTTCTGTGAATTTTTCTCAGATATAATTTCCAACTCAGTAACTACCTCTTCAGCAGATATTCAATTTCTTATATAACCATTCCTTGGGCTTTTGATTTTATAGTAGATTTTTCACACAAATTTATATTCTTTCACATTGCTCTGTTAGTGCTTTAAGTTTTTGGGTTTTATTGTTTTTGATGTCTGCTAATTTCCATATGTGCATGAGTACATCATTTTTCTACTTTGATTTTCAGTGTTGTTTTTTTTTTTTCTGTGTGAGGTTCTTTATATCTTAGCGACTGGTGTGGTGGTTTTGCATGTAGTTCATTGAGGCACCCTTGAGCTGTCAGCAACTTAGGACAAATATTTAAGTTATTCTCCTAATATGATATCTCTCACTATTGTTAAGCTGTAGAGACTTAAATTTAGAGATGCAGGCTTGAAATTTCACATTTCCTCTTGTTTCTGATATCTCCTATCAATAGCCCTTGCAGAGACAGACTGGTGACAGACACCATCATGTGCTGGGACAGCTTTCTCTTAATAAACTCCATCTCCAAGTGCAGGGTTCTCAAAGTCCTGACTTTCCTGCGGGGCACCCAGTAGCTTCCAATCTCCACCTCCATTAGACTCACAACTGCACCCTGAAAAACTTGAATAGGCCACTTCTCATGTCCCAGCTTGGAGAAAAAGTCTGTGGCTGTGATGCTATTGTCATGTCACTGTCTTCTCTCTTTCTTCTTAGTTTCTGTCATCTGTCTGTTCTCCTTTCTTGAAAATTCAGCTCAGAATTAATTTTCATTTGATATTCGTTAACCTCGGTTGTGGGTCAGTTTCCAGGTTTCTGACATCTGGTGAAACTGGAGTTTCTAAAGTCTTCCCACTTACCATTTGCTATGAGTCTGAACTCTGTCATCACTACTATTTCCTCTGAGTTAAATGTGTGACCCTTTTTCATTTTTTCCATTCATCTTCTATTGTCTGGCCCATATCCACTGCTTAGTTCTGTTGGGGTTGAGTTCAATGGTCATTTCTGGCTTCAGGCAGAGATCGAAACAGTTCTGCCACACACAGATTTGTGAACCCGGATCACTTACACAGGTGTAAAACAACACACGTCTAAACCATTACCCACCCCACAGCCATTCCTTAATTATTCTCTTCCAACATTTACCTCTCTGTAACGTAGAAGTTGAATTTCTCAGGTATCCTTCTGCTTTTCCCTTAGACCTATTAGATTTTCAGTTCCTAACCTTGGAAGTATAACCTTTTCAAATTTCTTCTTATGAAAACAAAGTTAAAAAGCTATGGAATAAGTAAATATTGTCTCTTTTTTAAAAAAAAAAGCAAAGAAGTAAAACAACAACTATTCAATTTAATAATGTTCTCTTGTTAAAAAATAAAAGACTACTGATATTGTTGCGCTACTGCATTCTGAATGAATGTTTTACTTGGTAACACGGTACTTGGAAATGGTATTTAAATACACTTCTCTGCTTTCCCAAAAGTATAAACACTTGGGAAAATGATTTTTCCACAGAGGGTAGTTGGATGGTAGAGACAGGGCACCCAGAAGCAGCTGACATGCAGCAGGGTTACTACTTCTCCCCACACCACGGCACACACTTGCTAATCATTGCATTTTTACTTCTAGATCATTGCTTCCACCTAGTTCTCTTTGTTAAAGAAAATTCCTGGGTTTTTTTGTTTGTTTTTTTGCATGCAGACCTGTGTCTCCTCCTCCTCCTCCTCCTAAATTATATGTGTCTTTCAAAGGATTGTTTCGTCTTTGACATACTTCTTCTTTGTAATATCATCCTCCAGAAGAGAAATTCAATGTGGTAGCACATGGTTATTAGACGAAATAAATAAGACAACAAATTCAATATGTGTTGCTTATGATTGTTTGTATTGTTTTGCATTTGATACTTTAAAGATGTATTTACATTAGGCTCCCCAAAAATTAAACAAATAAGCATTTAGTAATAAAACAACAGATTCAATGGATTTTCAGAGACATATGGGGTTTTGTGTTTGTTTTGGGTTTTTAAAAAAAATGATGTAAATACATCAAGTAGGTGTAAAAGAAGAATTCTATCTCTGTCAGCTCAGGTGTAGCTGGGTACAATGCTCCACTACCTTACCTCTTTATTTTCAAGATGAATACGTGTTCTAGGTTAAATTTGAGTACATATTTGTAAGATCTTTAAAACTCTGTGAACTTAGTTATGAAAAGACCAAGTTTTCATTTTGGCTTTAAATAACTGACATAAGGTTACAACACAGTTTTTACTCCTTAATATTGTTTCAAATGAGGTTGTGAATCAAAAGTTTTAGGGCTTCAATACATTCACCTCATGAGACATTACTGATTTCTTCTCTACATAAATTATGTATCAGTGCTTCATTACTAAATCTGAAATTACAGTTCATAAACTTTAAAAAAACACAGTTATTAATGACTACTAACATTTACATATAGGAGGTCATTAAACCAAGGGCAATATCAGAATGAGATATTATTTACCAAATGGCTCTTTAGTTAATTCTAAAGTATACAAATTCCTAGGGTGACTAATTTTCTTAGTCCCCGGAGCATGCCCTATGCATAGCTGGCACAGAAAGGGAAAGGGAGCTGGAATGCAAGGACAAGAACAAAAGTATAAAAAGAACTTGCTGAATTTCTCCAGGTTTTTCGTCTTTCAAGACTCTGCCCTTTATATAATCGTAAGATGGAGGTTAACAAAAGCATAGCTCCTATAGTATACGCAAAGATAATTTCACAAGCAGATAACCCAGGTTGCTATATTGGATGTTGATAGTATTGATCAGCTGTTCACAAGTGGAATTTCACACTAGAAATACTCAAGGAATATGTTCTTCAATACACTTAGCATGAGATAAACTTGCAGTGGGGCAAGAGGAGTTGGAAAACAGCTTGTCATGGGTTTGGTTTTGTGCCCTCATTTAAACATTGGTATAAAATTGTTATTTCAGAACATATACCACTATTATTTGCCCTCTGACACAGTAGTTTATTTTTGCAAGGGAGCAGTAAGTATTGCATTGGATAACTGTGGCTATGTCCTTCTGTTCTGCAAGGGTGACATTAATATTCATCTGTATTAGCCCTATAGTAAGAGTAGGATATGTGTGTGTTTCTATGTTCATGAATTTGTAAATTAGTAGTATCTTCTACTAAGTCCTGGCACATTACAACAATGCAATATTAGAGCTGGATCTTTAAATAAAAAATCAACGATTGAATATTTTTTTACCACTGACATTCAAAAAACAGAGAAGCTGAAATCAATGTGAACTGCCCATATATTTAACATCTGTAATAATCTTAGGTATATACACTTCTTTCTGAATATTTTCATTTTGAAAATTAAATAGAAGAGAAAGGTATTCCATAATAGATATCTACACAGTTAATGGAGTAGTCACACCCTATATTTGTCCTCCTAATTCAGTGACCTACTATGTAAGTGTGCATGTCTTCCTACAAAACTCATTAAAATTGTCTTTAAAATATTTAGAGATGGATTTCACTATAAATGGCTATGGGGCATTGTTTGTGGGAATGTAAAACAGTTCAACAACTATGGAGAGAAATGTGAAGATTCCTCAAAAACCTAAATCTAGAAATTCTATTCAACTCAGCTACTGTGTTCTATGTATCTCCCCCAAAGAATCAAATTACAGTGATAAATTCATGCCCATGTTTATAGCAATACAAGTCAGAATAGCGAAACCTTGGAAGCAGCTCATATGTCCATCAATAGATGAATGGATAAAGAAATCATGGTATTTACACATGATAGAGTAGTACTCTGCCATAAAGAAGGATAAATTTGAGTCTTTTTTAGGAAAATGGATGCCTGGAGACCATTATATTAAGTAAGTTAAATCAGACCCACAAGTTTAAGTACTACATGTTTTCTCTTGCATGAGAAACCCAAAATATAAATAAAGAGAAAAATATAAGAAATGTTAGGGAACAGAGAGACAGACAGATTTCTACCAAACGAGAAGGAGATCAAGAGTAGGAGGGAAGGGGAAGGGAGAGGAAGGAACGGGGATGAGAAAGAAGAATTAGGGTTATTTTATGTCTGTGTACCAACTCCAAGCAAGAAATGTAAATTAAACATTGTAAACATATACAGAGTTATGAATGCAAAAGAATTACATATAAATCTGTACAAACTGGATGATGATACATCTTTATTCAGCAGTGAAGATGTGCCAAAATACCTAAGGAGATATTTCCCTGAAACATTTGACATAAACCAAAGGAAGGCCATTTTGCAATCTTCAGATAAAACTGCATAGATGGGATACTGAAATTAACTTTATCATAATGGTGTTTCTCACTTGTTCTATGGACAAGAGCAAAGAAAAGTCGATTTCATGAGATTTGTACAGAATGCAGTATGGGAGGAAACAGAAAAGACTATGCCTTCAGAAAGACTGAAAGCGTTAGGGCTGATTTTATGGCTAAGAGGTCACACTGGCTGACTCTAACAACATGGGTCACTACCTAGATGTCTGGCTCCCATAGTAGAGAGAATCCCTACATGCATGCATTTCTGGCTGATTATTGTCCATGAGCCACCATCACCTATGGGGAGCTTTAATTCTGAGCCTGCTGGGCACAAGTATTTGTATCATTTAGGATTGCACCAGGAGGATTCTATATATTGCTGGCTTTACCTAGCAGCAAACACATTAGTAATTCCCCAGGTCTTACATGAACAACCCTATAGGCTTCTCTTAATTGAGTTAGAAAATAAAACTCATTTGCCCCACTTGGAACATGACAATTTGATTGAATTAAATTGGGCATGACAAAGATCAATAAAACTCATCAATTTGAATCCATCAGTTCCAATAAACAGACTAAATCTAGTTAAGGAAAAAAATAAGAAAGCAATGAAAACCATAGCAATTTTTAACCTTTCCTCAGCTGATTCCTTCAAAGTTTCAAAATCTGGCAAGATGGCCAGGGTAAATTAACTGCTTCTTCCCAAGTAATGTTTCTTGCTGTTTCTATAACTATCAGCAACAGATTACTTTTACTAGAAGCTATAAAAAATACACACAGGAACATAATTAACTAGAGAAGTCTCAGTTTACTACTCTAAACAGAGACATTTTAAAATTGAAAGCTCAAAATCAGCTCCCAGAATAAGTGTCAATCCACCTTGTTACACTAGCTAAACTTCTTAATGGCCCGTTATAATGAGTTCATTGCTAAAAACTGTAATATATATATATATATATATATATATATATATATATATATATACCCAATACCTAAATTCCACAGTTATATATGTTTAACTCTGGCAGAGTAATAAAAAAACTTCAAATGTACATGCTATTAGAAATAATGATCATTCTTCTGTATTTCTGGGTTTTCAGAAGCTGGCAAAGGATTTATGTAGGAAGGTTGGATAGTATGGTTAGTTAATTTTGTTGAAACCAATCTCATTAACACTCATTAGACTTACTACTTGCATTAGGAAGAAATCCTTTTTCTTTTTCTAAAACTGATTATTTATCTAAATTGACATCTGTCAGTTTTCCAAAGTGCTCTGTCATTCCACAGACCCTCAGTTGAATGAAACTGACAGGAGACAGCAGGCACTGTGTCACAGACCCCCGCCAGCCTCCCCTCCTGCTCTGCTCCCTCCCACCCCACCCCACCCCTGTCTGCCCTTTCTCTTCCTCCCAGGACACAGATCATTTCTCTACGAGATCTGCTTCCCCAGAAAGTCTCTTTGACAATAAATCTAAAGCAAGGAAGTTCCAGCTGGTTCTCCCAACAGCAGCAGGAACATTTGCTTCCAGGTCTGTGGGCTGGATCCCAGGAGAAGCTCAGCTCCCAGCTCTTTGCTCCTGTTCTCTGTTCCCAAGATGAGATCCAAAGCCTTGGAGATGTCCTGAGATTGAGAAAAACAAACGTGAATCAAAGCTATGACTTTCAAAGGCAGAAAACCAAAATAAAATTTCTTAGCAAGGAATAAAAAAAGAAAGCAATCTGGAAATGAGGATCAGAGAGCTAAGAGCCAGGGCCAAGTGCGAAGCATCACCCCTTCTTCAGCTCTCTGGAGGAAAGAAGAGTCTGCTTATGGATGACCTGCTGGGTCACCCACTGGCAACTCCCTTTAATGCTCCCCGCCAGGCACGTGTTGGTGTTGCTATTCCTCATTATGCCGCTAACCCCACAAACTTAGATACCAAGTGCTTTGTTCAAACTCACATACTTGTGAGCTATTTTACTAAAACACGACTTTCTTCTGATTTACACAATAATAATCTATTTCACTTGTTAAACACTAACTTGGTACAGTATATGAGCCACACAGGTAGAGATCATTTTAATAGCTTAGAAATGGACTCCTACTAGTACTTCTACTGCCTTTATTCCTCAGCTCTAGAGGGAAGTTATCACAAAGGCCAATGCTATAAAACATAAGGTATCAGATTTATTTCCAACTATACCTGTTAACCCATGAGAATGGCAAAGATAGCAAATCAGATTAATAAAAATTCCTTATAAAAGATGACCAAAGAGTCTAACATACTTTTAGTAGGAATCTAAGGTTCAATTGTCTATTTAAAGAACAATGTAACAAGAATGAAAGAATGTGAGTACTGTATGCATATAGCTCAAATGATCATATAATTGTCAAAAGTGAAATACATTTTTGAAAGGTAAAGTGAATACAATAATAAATAGTAAAAGTTGCTATGGACAGATTATGTCTTTCCAAGATTCATATATTGAAGAACTAAGCCCCAGGGTGATATTTTTTGGGAGATGACTCCTCTAAGGAAGTAATTTACGTTAAGTGAGGTCATATGGTTGGGGCCTGATTCCACGGGATTAGTGTCCATATTAAAAGAGACACAAGAGCTTGCTGCTCTCTCCATGTAGACACAAAAGAACAAGGGATGGCACACAGTGAGAAGGTGGCCCCTGCCATACACGGACGGTTGGCACCAGACAGCATCACCTTCTCAGCCCCCCTGCCAAGAGGTTCAGGAAAGTAAGCTTCTGTTATTTATGCTCTCCAGCTTCTGACATCTTGTCATGTCTGCCTGAGCAGACTGAGGAAAGAGTAAAACACAGAAATGAACCAGGCTGTCCAACACAAACCCTGATGCATGGCTATTGTTGTAGTCAGGGGCTGTGAGGAGAACAATTAGAATCAGGACATGGAGTTTATAATATTATTTTATGATGGTCACCCAGAGTTAGCACAACACTAAAGACATAGAATATTATTTAGGCTGGCAACTTTCCTCAGGTGGAACATCTACACTCAGCGCCATGGTGATTAAATTCCACTGGCGTTAAGTTGACCACCTGTTTTAATCCATAACAGCTGTCCTTTGAATACATCACACTATGTGGCTACATGGGCCTCAGGCTAACATTTCTGTCGAATTTTTGCTCTAGTTCTTAGAAACTAGTCCTTGCAGAACTATTTGTGGTAAGCTATAACAGAAATTTTGAGTTAATTTTCCCCATATAAATATAACTAAATTGCAAAGAAAATAAAAAATAATAGATCTTATAGTTCTACGGCATTTATATAAATTTGAAAGCATAGTCTGGAAATCATTAGGAATGTATATGCATGTCATCTTTCCATAGACAGACACACACACACATTTAGACACACACACACACACACACACACACATTTTTGTGGTATAGAAAAAGATCAAGAACAAAGGCTGAAAAGTAAGATCATCCCTTTGATGGTATAACATTGGTGCAAACTAAACAGACAATAAATTTTTAAATTCTAATCAGATTAGCCCAGTTCCACAAACTATAACAAAGAGAATATTAGTTATTCACAAATGGTTATGCATTATCAGAGATATGATGAAGTGAAAGAGTAAGTTTTTAGTAACATTTGTTGATTTATCATTGAGGTATCTACAAACCCTCCTGTAATGTAGTCCAGAGTGTAGAAGATCAATATATTAGTAATTATTATTTGATTTCTGTTATAATTTTAAAGTTTAAGTGAGATCTATCTCCATGATAGTTCATTTCTACAAACGTTTCATGGAAAATGTGCATAGCAAACAGAATAGAACCTTGAGAAGCTCCTCACTAACAGGGTATCTGGATCTCAAAACACATTTGAAACTTGGGTCTTGGAAATGCCTCAACTGTGGACAATGGAGGTGAAGCACGAAAGCCATAATCACAACCAGATGGGTGTTTATAGAATGGGCCTATCCAAATTAATCTACTTTTTCATCACTTGTGCCTCCATGAGATGTTTTGATAACTTTAAAAATCAAATCCTGCACTAGGAATGATTACAAAAATGCTCCAATCATTAATGCTTTGTTAGCCACCGTTTTGAACCATGAACTTGTGGCTTCTTCCATGGCAAGGTGGACTCTTTCTCCAACTCTCTTGAGATGGGGATTATCTTAAGACTTCTCTGGCCAAAATTAAAAAAAAAAAAAAGCAGTTGTCACAGCAGTGTGGTGCTATTTGAAACCAAGTTTGGGTTTCAAGAAGCATTACTTTCTTTCTTGAAATCCTGCCTCTGTAATGTGAGACAAGCTTAGTGGGCTTCCTAGAAGATGTGAATGGAAACACAGCATCTTGTTCTGTGTATCCCAAGTCAGTCAGCTCTCTGTTTTATAAGAGCTGTTTTATATGGTTGGACATCACACAGTGACACTTGGATAGATGAGACATTTTTTGTTTGTTTTTGTTACTTACAACTCCACATGAGCGAAGGCTTCCAGGCAGCACCACGCTTCAGGTTGTACCTCAGGGCACGTTAACAGCAAGCTGATCTATAGGGGGTAGTTTCTATAGGCAAATGGGTGAGGGCTGCTAGATTTCACTCACTCCACCGTTGGCTAATTTGAGTAACTTCATGGACTCCAAGAGGTTTCAACCCAGTTATCTGCTATTCGGTCCTAGAGCTGAAGTAAAATGGTGAGTCGTGGGTGTGGTCATCATTAGCTGCTCAGGAAAAGACTGGCCTTTCATCAGAGCTCCAAGAACAGACCAAGGCAACGTTAGAAGTTACTCATACAAAACAGGAAGACCTGTGCTACAACCCCGGCCAGCCCACCATTGACAGTAGATGTATGAGGAGACCAAATCAAGAACAGAATAACTGAGCCCAGCCAAATTTCTGACCCAGAGAATCATAATTACACATACTGTTTTAAACCACGAAACTTTAGGGCAGCTAGTTATGAAAGAAATGAAAAAAAAAAAGGATACTTCTACCTTCAGAGGATAGATTCCTGCCACCATCAGGAAAATATTTTAGGGTCTTCAAAAGGTCAAAAATTCCAAAATTGACTTTGATCAAAAAACAAATAGAGAAGGAGTTGCCAGACATTTGAATACATTAATAATCAATAAGGAATGAAGTGTTTAAACACTACAATCACACTAACTGACAGCCTTGATTTATACTGCAATGATTACTGAAGACATTTTCCACTGTTTAAATATGACCAACCCATTGGCTCTCTTTGCCATTCAGAGTCAATTAAGAAAAATAGCTGAAAAAAGATAATATTGAAGAACATAATAAAATTTAGTAGACTGTGTTGTCATCTATATATCTGAAAGCCTAACATATAATTTATTAAAGAATCTCCTCCTAGTATTATTTTAATTTATGGGCCAGTGGAATACTTGGATCATAACAAATAATTGCTACTAAAAATTCTTCCTGTACTATTTCTGTAGATCACTAAAGAGTCACAACAATAGTAAAAATATGCCAAATTAGAAATCAGGGTATACTGGTTCCAGCTTTGATGTTGCAATGAGTTTTATGATATTCAGTTAACCACTTCCTTCATAAGGGCTCAGTTTCTTCATTTATAACTCAAAGCACCTTTCGCCTAAAGTTTTTTCCAAATCAGAGATGAGAAATGTCCACTTTGTGTACCTTCTGACCACTCTCTGAATTGCTACCGAGAATTGTATCTTTACACATACCCTCTGACAACCGTATCAGCAACAAAACAGTTGGAGGTTGTGTGTTTACATACATATGTCCATCTTATCATGCACATATATAATATTTTCATATTTTGTATTTGTGTACATATGCATATTTAAATATATACACAAATTATATACACAGATATAATTATGTACTTTTCTCAATTTTCAGATATACATATTTTCCATGTTTACCTATGAAATTTATGTTTACAACAAAAACAGACACAGCTGCTAATATTAGAGGATATCATGCTATAAATGTTATCGCTTGCACATGTGTAAACTTATCACAGCTGTTCACATCCACAGCAATTCAGCTGAATTATGGGCATTGTTTTTTCAAGGAAAGTCTCAGCCCTAAGAAGGAAACCCAAAAGCACTGAAGATCCTATGGATAAACATGAAAGGAAGATTTAAAAAACAAACAAGCAAAAAAAACCAGGACAGGTTCTCCCAGTGCTCAGGAGAAGGAAAAAGAAATAGCTAAGATATCTGAGGCAGGGCAAGGGTGTCATTCATGTTATATTTTGTGAACCTTTATCTGAACAACTGAAGAATAAACAAACCCACTGAAAAACAGAACAATGTGCTTGCTAATCTTACGGACAAACATAATTCTTTGTTATTTCGGTCGATAAGGAGATTCTAAATTCCTGCGAAGAAGGAATATGGGTTCTAGTTATTATGTGGAAAATCTTCCATTGATAACTTGTGATAAAAATGAAGGAAGATTCTATATCAAAATATGCCACCTGAGGGTAAACGATCCACGAGAATTCCTGTGAACATGAGTTCAGAGTTTCTTTAAAATGCTGCCTTGTAGGCGCTCTTGATGAAATTTAGGAAAATACTGTAGCAAGCACCAGTGACTTTGAGTCAGAAAGTGCTTCAGAAACATAAGACTCAACAAACTTCAGTTTTGTGGCTGTGGCTATGGTCTTTGTTGTGCAACCCAAGTAAGAGTCATAGTAAAATAAAAAATAAATTAGTAAATCATTAAATAACATTATTTGGTTAGGTTACATTTTTCTACACATAGTTGTAATACATGATCAATATATAAACTTTTTATGGGTATAAAATAGAACCCCAATGCATAAGAAATTAGAATAAGGTCATAGAAGTATAATTTACTTACTTTTTGCTATGTAAATGAGTCTTTTACATCATCTATACTCTACATATTTTTACACACAGAAGGACACACTCAGCAAACTTCTTGGTTTTCCCATTGTCCTATGCTTTGAAAGAATTTCTTTAAAACTCAGTTTTATGCAATATAATTCTGTTACTATAGTCTACTGCTACATAACAATCCTGAAATTTAGTGAAAGAAAACAATACTTAGTTATCTTGTTCCCTCCGTTCACTGACTGCACATATAGATGCAGTATTCACTTGGAATCTTTATGTGGTTATTTGGCCGCTATGGCTTAAGTCAGGCAAAGGACCGATCCGCTATGCAAGGCAAGCAAGATGGTTCTCTCTCTAGAAGTTAATGCTGGCTGGCCTCTGGCAACTCAGCTAGGCCGCTTACCCAGAGTAACTAAATATGGTAGCCTCTCCACGTGGCTTAGGTTCCTCTCCTTTTCTCAACCATGTTCTGAGAAAAAAAGCGGGGGAAAAAAAAGCATCCACAAAGTGAGTCTTCCAATGGGCCAAGGAGGAGTTTGTAAAATATCTTGCTTTGCTCATTGGATCTCCAGCCAAAGTTGAACATGAGTAGTAACCTCAGATTCCCCCTTCCAGGGCTTTGCAGAGCTCTATTCATTTAAAAATGTAATTAATTTATTTTACTGTTAATTGGTGGTCTTACTATTTGTTTTCAGTATTAAGGATTGAACCCAAGGCTTTCACATTGAGCTATGGCTCCATCTTTTTTTTTTTTTTTTTTTTTTACTTTTAATTTTCCCTTTCTTCACTTTTAATTTTGACACAGGATCTTGCAAAATCACTGTGTAGCCCAAGCAGGGCTCAAATTTATGATCCTCCTGCCTCAGCCTCCCAGAGTGCTAGCATTACAGATGTGTCCCACCATGCCCACCTCCAGTTTAAATCTTATAAAATTGTTTATTTTACTATGACTCTTACTTGGGTTGCACAACAAAGACCACCACCACCGATATCTTAAAACAGGCCTTCTCTTGATTAGGTTGATAGTTTTGTACAACGACAACTGTAACATTCTTAAAAACTCTCTGTGTAAATTGTCTGTGATTCCTATGCAGTATTTTTAGAAAATCTATTCTTAATCATAGAAGATTTAAGAGGCTTACAGGTAATATTCCTAAAACCCAAATAGGCATTATTTATATCTTTCAGAAGTCTCTAAAACTAGTCTTTTCACCCACAGCCCTGAGATCTTTTATCCTGAGGTCATGCTTCACTGATAGCATCCTAGGCTCCAGCAGAGACTGGGAATAAGACATTCTTTCTTCGAATTTCATTGATTTGTATAGCCTGGAAATTCTTCTTAAATTTGAATAGTTCCTTCTTTAGAATAGCTGTCTTTCTGTATATTTCATCACTGACCGCTACTAGAAGAATCTGCCATTTTAAACCTGTTCCTGGAAGTCTTTTTAGCCAGATCCATGATCCTGTTCACTTGTCCACATCACCGAAGGCCACAGTGTGACCAAACCTTCTGCCACAACATAACGAGGGTGCCTTCCTACCAGCCTCCCAAAAACACGGCTTCCCTTTCTTGCATCTTAAGCTCACACCCTCCTGATTCTGCTGACGGCTGGGTCCCAGGCAAGGCCGTGCCACTGCGTGCAGTGTGACCTTCACCCACCTCCCAGCACCATTTCCGCCTGATGGCGGTATTGTGGCATATTCTATTCCATTTTAGGTGCTTAAAGTTTGATGATGGTGGATAGAACAGAACATAAACACTGAGATCACTCTACTCCCCAGGACTAATTTGGGAAATATGATGCTACTACTGGATTAGGAGAAAAATAGTAAATGTTTCACTGTTTTCCATGCAATTGCCTTTTGTCCAGAAATATCATAGCTGAGATTGTATTCGTGTGGGAGGAATGTTGTTGCTCTTTATTTTCCGTCTGTTTCCTAAAATGTTTTGCAGGATTTCCCTTTGAACACAGTTTACAAAAAGAAGTAAAATGTACTTTCCTCCCTGGTGAATAATTTATAGGAATCCGCTCAATGACACTTGATCAATAAAAAAGGAGTTTTAGGATGTTTTCTAACATAAAAGACAAATAACAGTCCAGGAGTCCAGCTTCAGTTTCGAGACGGCCCATCTATTGACTCCTCTAATCTTTGATGACATACGCCTCAGGTACAAGTCAGAGTAGGAGGGCACCAGGTGGCCACAATGTAACTCCTGTCATTCACAGCTGTCAGTCTATAAAAGCACTGGAAACTTCACCTTGTCATGAGACTTGAAATTGTATCTTTTATCTTTCAATCATTATCTTTTTGGTATCAGTCAGAATTTTTAACAGACAACATTTATATATTAGTGTAGGGATGTATAAAGGTGAGTCTGAAGATGGTGCCTCTGCAGCAAGGAGTATGGGATTAAAAAAAAAATAGAAAATAAAACTAAAGAGCCGGGGATAGTGCAAAACTCTGAGCTTGATTTCCGGTTCAAAAAAGAAAAAAAGAAAAGAAAAAGAAAACTAAAAGCAGCAAAATAAATGTATATCTGAGCATTAATGAAGGCTAGCAGATGGTTTTAAAGAGTTTGAACCATACTAAAAATTTAGCAATGTTTAGGAAAGTTAACATTCTTTCTAGATGTAATAAAAAGAAGTATTATGGTTTATGTATCACATATAGAACAGTATGAGGCTCTAGTCCCTAGGCTGGAGCTCTACTAATGTAGAGAGACTGAATAATTTCATTGTGGAAAGAAGATGTCACTATATTTCATTAAGAGTATCTTTGTAAAAAAATGAATGCTCAACACTGAAAATTTTGGTCACAGGAAAATAATTGTATTTTGAGTTTTTAGAGCTCCTCCAGCAAGTGGGCAAGTGACAGCCTTCAGCCTAACCATTTGAGTTCCCTAACCTTTTACAGAGGCCACAATTATACTCGGATACAAAGCTGCCCTGATTTACAGATCACTAAGTTTTTATTCATCTGGGAGAAATCAATGTGGCTGCTGGATGAGGTTCCTACAGGTTGTAGGACTCTCTGGGTCAAGCACATAAAAGGTGAAATGGGTGATAACATTGCTTAAAAACCCTGCTGAAAAGTAGGAGGTTATAGTCTGTGGCCAGTAGTGTTGATCCAAAACTGTACCATGAGAGTTTCAAGTATTTTGATCAGTACACAGATGTGGGTGGGACATAGGAGAACCGGAAGTGTAGGAATCCAGGGCAGCAGAAACAGAGCTGTGACAATCCTAGGCCTAAGGCAGTGACAGGGGATAGCCATCTAAGACAGAAGGAGACAGCAAACAGTAGAGTCACCCAGTTAGAAAGACACCCAGGTTTACAAGGGCAATAAACACCCTCGCCTAACTCTTGCCTTCTTCCAGGTTTCACTGCATTCCCCAAAATGGTCTTTTCCTTTTTCTTTTCTTTTTGGTCATGATTTTTCTAAACAATATAATGACTATTTACATTGCATTATTTTGTGTTAGGAATTATGAATTCTCAAGAAGATTTAAAGTACATGTCATGTGCATGGGCTATACAGGTACCTAGGCTACTATGCCCCTTTATGCAAGGGACTTGCATTGGTAGATTTTGTTATCCACAGGGTGTTAGGAACAGTTCTCTAATACTGAGGGACTGCTCTGCATATTACTGGAAAGTAGTTGGGTTTAATAGATTCACTGGTTATTTTTTCAACATAATCATAGCCCTCTACATTTGTTTTTGTTTTGTTTGTTTGTTTGTTTGTTTTGGTACCAGGGATCGAGCTCACGACCTTGTGCTTGCCAGGCAGGTGGTTACGCCACTGAGCTAAATCCCTGGCTCCTATCATGCTATTTTTTAATTAAGTATATTGATACAGTTTAAATGTACATAACGATAACTTTCATCATAGGAAATTTGTACCCATAAATGTTATATCTTCCTTTTTTCCAACTCTTCTACCTTCCATTCAACCCTTCTTCCCCTCCTTATTTACAAAATCTTTCTTTCCATTTTTCCCTTCCTTTTTTGTATGTTTTTCATTTCCCTTCCTTCCCCCCTGCTCCCTCTCTGGTTTCCTTTCCCATTTGAACATTTTCTTCCTATTTCACAATATCTTTTGTAAGTTTGGTCTTTATATGTACTTTCAGTTTCTCATCCCAGGGAAACAATGTGATATTTAAATATGTTTATCCAATCTATTTCACTTGAGTATTATCTCAAGGTGCCTCCATTTACCTAGAAATGTCTTGTGTTCATCCTTCTTTATGGCAGAGCAATACTCCATTTTATTAAAAATCTTCTTTTTCCATTAATTGGTTAATGAGTATTTTGGTTATTTACAAGATTTAGCTATTACAAACTGTGTGACTATAAACATGGGTGTGCATTATCACTGTGGTGTGATGTTTTTAATTCTTCCATGAAGATACCAAGAAGACTAGCTGAATCAAATGGAACCTCTACTTTTAGTTTTTTGAAGAATCTATACATTGATTTCCACAGTGGTTACACCAGTATATACTCCCACCAGCACTGGAGAAGGGTTCCTTTTTCCCCATTTGTCAGTTGATTTCTGATAATTGCCATTCTTTCTGGAGTGAGATAGACTCTTAGCATCATTTCAATTTGTGTTTCTTGAATGGTCAGTGAAGTTGAACATTTTTTCATATGTTTATTTGCCATTTCTATCTCTATCTGGGAAGGATCTATTCATTTCAAATGACCATTTCTGAATTGGGTGTCTAAATTTGAAGGTCTGATTTTTTTGAGTTCTTTATATACTCTAGATATTAGTGCTTTGTCTGATGAACAGCTGGCAAAAAAATTTTTTTCCACTCTGTGTGTGTTGTCTCTTGACACTGTTGCTAGTTTCTTTTGCTAAGCAAAAGATTTTGAATATAAGAAGATACCGGTTGTTGGTTCTTTGTGAGATTGCTTGTGCGGCTGGGGTTTGTTCCTAAAGTCTTGGTCGACTCTAGTCTCCCTTCCAATTGCTGTGGCATCTTCCAACAGAGACAGCCCCAGGCTTTCCCAGTCCTTTATGCAGTTGGCCCCTCCTGACCCTTGTACAGCCTCCTCTGCTCCATGCCACTGGCACACCACACAGGAGCAGGGCAGAGGGAGGGCTGAATTTCCTCTCATTGCCACCGTGCCTTATTCATTCTCATTGTCTCATTGTCTCATTGTCTCATTGTCTCATTCTCTTCTCTTCTCCTCTCCTCTTCTCTCCTCTTCTCCTCTCCTCTCCTCTCCTCTCCTCTCCTCTCCTCTCCTCTCCTCTCCTCTCCTCTTCTCTTCTCTTCTCTTCTCTTCTCTTCTCTTTTCTTCTTCTTCTTCTTCTTCTTCTTCTTCTTCTTCTTCTTCTTCTTCTTCTTCTTCTTCTTCTCTTCTTCTTCTTCTCTTCTTCTTCTTCTTCTTCTTCTTCTT